>PVHP010011278.1:28438-45601 GCA_004024765.1 Zapus hudsonius | reverse complement strand
TTTTCGGTGTACATTAAAATTGAAAGTAATTTACAGTCAGTATGTAAATGTTGAGACATTGTTACATTATGTCATCTGTACAATTAAATGTCCTTAGATAACCAGAATCAATTTCTCTTTATTTTTGATGAATGTGACTAAATGGCCCTTTTGCTGAGATGTCTATCAAAACTGCTGTAAGATTCTATACAATCAGAAAATACTGAGTATGAGCATCTCCGTATCTTGACTTTTTGGTAACAGGTGGTTTTGCTGAGATGATCTATCACAGTATTTTTCTAGAAACACAATCCCAAATGTGCACACTCCCAAGATTGTGAGAGTATAACCCTTACAGCATTTGCAAAAATACATGCTAACATCACAATAAGCAATACTGTAAAACAAATTATAGGGTGCAAATGATTTTCTTTTTAATGCTTTTATTCTACATAAATTACTACCATAGGCTAATGTTTAAAAAGCAAATAAACTGGACATATGCAGGACAAATCCATTCACCCAATTAGAAAAGGTGATTAAAAAATTACAATAAATGCAGAAGTGTATGGTGCATGCAGTAGCCTTGAATGAAGAGCATTGATTCCCACCGTTCCAGAACAGAAACCCGTAAATCCATACATCTTACTGCACTCCACCTCAAAATGCTTCATACCAGTTGTTTTAACAGCACAGAATTCCAAGAGTTAAAATGAAATAAAGCAGGTATTTTAAAGATTTAAGAGCCGTTATCAAAAATAAATTACATTTTTTTCAAGATACAGAAATGCTATGACGGTTGGGAGCCCAGTAGCCTTTCAATAGCTGCATTTATATCACCTCCGGTTGCTATCAGTGCTTGCAAGTTTGCTTCACGGTTCAAAAACCCCATTGCACTGAGTTGTTCTAGTTGTTGCTGAAATCTGACTTCTGGATTCTGTAGTTGCTAAAACGAAACAAAAAAAAGATGATCATACTTTAAGAATGGCCACATGTCACACTGTAGCAAATAAAAAAAGTAGCTTCGTTTTAAATAATGTATGCTGGTCTACTGTGCTTTTCTTGGCAAATGGATTAAAATAATTCTGCCTTTAAAAGGGGGTAGAGGACTGGGCTAGATCCAGACCCACCTCAAAAAAACAAAAAAGAGGGCGGAGGGGTAGAGGAGATGGCTCAGTGAATAAAACACTCACTGTTCAAACTATACTGTCTGAATTCAATCCCCAGACCCTATGAAAAAAGTTGGAAGCCAAGGTAGACTTCTATAATCCCAGCACATTAACACTGATAGCAAGAGTCCCTGGAGACAGGAGAACCCTGGATGCTCATGGAAAGTGCAGTAAAAAATAGAAGAAGATCCAGAGGGAGAAATCTTGTCTCAAATAGCAGGTAGGACGACCAACTTGGAAGTTGCCCTTTGACCTCCAAATGTATGGCACTGGTGTGTCTGTACTCACACACACTTTCAAAAAAAAGAATACTTATTTGAGTGGGAGATGAATGAATAAATGAGAATGGGTACACCAGGGCCTAGCACCATGCAAACAAACTTCAGACACATGAGCCACTCTGTGCATCTGTCTTTATGTGGGTACTGGGGAATCAAGTCCAGGCCATTAGACTTTCCATGCAAATGTTTTTAACTACTGAGCCATCTCCACAGCACCAAAACCATTTTTTTAAAGAGCTTACAGGCTAGGGATGCTTAAGACCTCCTTGGTTTGATACTCAGGAACTCCCTCCCCCATAAAAAAACAGGAGAAAAAAAAAAAAAAAAAGCTTAGCCAGGTGTGGTGGTGCACATCTTTAATCCCAGCACTTGGGAGGCAGAGTTAGGAGGATCACCAAGTTCAAGGCCAGCCTGGGACCAGAGTGAGTGCCAGGTCAGCCTGGGCTAGAGTAAGACCCTACCTCGAAAAAAACAAAAGCAAACAAACAAAAAACTTAACTGTAGAAGCACACGATCATGTAGAGAACACTTGTTTTTAAATTTATTTTATTTGCAAGGACAGAAAGAGAATGAGAATTAATGAACATAAGCCGGGCGTGGTGGTGGTACGCCACCACGCCCGGCAGAATTTTTTCAAAGTAAAAAAATTTTTTTAAAATACAGCTGGATGTGGTGGTGCATGCCTTTAATCCCAGCACTTGGGAGGCAGAGATGGAAGAACTGCTGAGAGTTCAAGACCACTTTGAGTCTACACTGAGTTCCAGGTCAGCCTGGGGTAGAGTTTGGCTATGCCTCGGGGAGGGCATGGGAAGAACCCAAATATTAGATAAAGTTGTCCTGGAAGTATTGAGGGTAAATTTCTCTGACCAACTTTTATAAAAACAAAATGCCATTATCTTAAATGATTTTTTAGTTGTTTAGCTTCCTTTTCCCCCTCCTGAATCCCTTCTTTCCAACAAGTCTCTTCTATTTTAATGTCATTTTTTCCCCCTCATCATGCAGGTCTTGTGTAGGTAGAATTAGCAATGCACTGTGAGTTATGAATACCACAGCCACATTATTTGAAAGATAGTATTGTAAGTATTACTCCCCTTCCTTTGGCTTTTACATTCTTTGCACCACATCTCTTCTGCAAAGGACCCTGAGCATTGAAGGGTACGACAGAGATGTTCAAATGACTTTAATTAAAAAAAAATTATGAACTTCATAGTATGAACATATTGCATCTTGGTCATATTTCCATCAGGTGATACTCTTATAATCCCTCTCCCTACCCCAATTCCACTGAGGGCCCTCCTCGGCAGGGTCATTGACTGAGGGGTTGAAATGCACCAGTCAGTGTGTATGTGTGTGTGGGGGGCTCAGGATACACCTTCCCACCCTACGGCTCTTACAACCTTTCTACCCCTCTTCCACAATGTTCTCTGAAGCCTTGGCAGGCATGTTTTAGGTCTCCTTTAGTGTGGAGCTTTCTGTATCCTCTGAACTTCTGCTTTGATGAGTTTTGAGTCTCCTCAGTGTCTGCCATCATTTCCCTAGAGGAGGCTGTCAGGCTAGCAGTGACACAGCACTGTGTTTAAGTCACACTTCCTCTGTAATGTTTCTTGGGCCCTGGCAGATATGAGAGAGATGACTCATCTCCAGCCATTTATCCTTCTTGTATTGATGGATTCTGAGCCTTGGTCACCCAGTGCTACTCACTGCCCCAGGCTTGAGAATGAGATCAGCTCTGGAGTCACTAATGATGGAGGTAGAGGTTCTCAAATGATTTTCAAGAAACAACTTCAGGCTGGGTGGATGACTCAGTGGTGAAAGGTGCTTCCTTGCCAAGCCTGAAGGCCTGAGTTCAATTCCCCAGTACCCATATAAAGCTATATGCACAAAGTGGTTCATGCTGGAGTTCCTTTGTACTGTCAGGAAATCCTGAAGCACACTCTCACTCTCAAATATATATATAAAATTTATTTATTTAAAGGAAGGACTTCAAAATACCATTAAAAACACGCTACTTCTAGGCTAGAGAAATGGCTAGGTGGTCAAGCACTTGCCTGCAAAGCAAGGACAGGTTCGGTTCCCCAGTAACCACATAAAGCCAGATGCACAAAGAGGCTCATGCATCTGGAGTCTGCTTGCAGCAGCTGGAAGCCCTGTCATGACCATTCAGCCTCTTTTCTATCTCGCCTGCTTGCCAAAAAAAAAAAAAAAAAGCTACTTCCACCAGGGCATGGTAGTGGTACATGCCTTTAATCTCAGCACTCAGGAGGCAGAGGCAGGAGAATTGCCATGAGTTCGAGGTTACCTAGAGACTACAGAATTCCAAGTGAGCCTGGGCTAGAGTGATGCCTGGGGGGAGCACTACTTCTGGGGTTGGGGGTGGAGACAATGGTACAATGCTTGCTGTTCAAGCACGAGGACCTGAGTTCTTGCTCAGCAACTATATAAAATACTGGGCATGGTAGCAGGCAGCTGTAATTCTAGCACTGGTGATAGGAGATTCCCAAGGACTTCCTGGATAAACTGGTCTAACTTAATTGCTGTCAAACTTGTACCCTACACATGAATGCACACGTGTAGCACCCCCCCAGACAAAATTTACATCAAAAAATACACACAGACTCTACTTCTAAATATTATGGCATATTTGAAACACTGTTCCCAAGAAGTTTAATGTTTCCTTTAGTATATGATGTATCACAAAAACTAACAATTTCTGTAATGCCTATTATTAGATTCAATATCCTTGAAACTGTTTTTTTTTTAATAATTTATTTTATTTATTCATTTTCAAGCAGAGAGAGAGAGAGAGAGAGAGAGAGAGAGAGAGAGAGAGAGAGAGAGAGAGAGAGAGAGAGAGAGAGAGAGAGAGCAAGCGAGCGCGCACGCACCAGGGCCACCACCTTGTGGGTCTGACTTATGTGGGTCCTGGGGAATTGAACCCAGGGCCTTAGGCACTAGAGGCAAATGCATTAACCGCTGAGCCATCTCTCCCAGCCTGAAACTGTAGTTTTATTAGTCTGAACACTAAATGGCTACTACTCCCCAGTTCCCTTTTGGGAAACTCTAACATTAAGGAATGCACAACTTGAGCAGAAAAGAACTGTCACCTGAGGATTCACTCCAGCGAGCGCCTGTAGCATCTGCTGAATAAACTGCTGGTGTGCACTTTCGGCACTTCCCGCTGCGGGAGTAGTCGTGCTTTCGCTGGGCATAGTGCTAGAAACATTGGCTCCTGAGGAGCCTCCAGTATTTCCTGCCGCCCCCAAACCAGGAGTAAACCTAGGGAAAACACAGATAAGTAACAAACCTAAGTTCTTGCAAAACTAGAGGCCAGGCCTGAGGCCTGATAAGGTGATAAATCAATTACATTTCAACGTAATATTGTTATCCTCTTAAAAAGAAGCATTTGCAATGCTGAAAACTGACTAAAAATCCAAAAAGGTAGAATCACATTAAATCTAAAATTCTCAAAGAAAGGAACCAAGCATACCCTGGAATGAGGCCAGGGGCTTCTGTTGCGAGTGTCTGCAAACCCTGCTGAATCTGGAGCAAGGCCTGCATGGCTCTAGGGTTTGACATTGCTGAGAGTGTATCTGGGTTCTGCATCTAGGGAAGAAGGAAAACCAGTGGTTACAATGGAATGAAAAAAACAAACTTTTTGTAACTTTTTGTTGCTAAATCTTTGAAGAAAAAGCTAAAACTTGACTCCCAGACATCAGTAATCCAAATTTCTTCCCCCTAAACACCAAGCCTCCTCTTTGACTACAAACCTAGTACACAAATCGTTATATAACTTGCTCCCAAGTCCACCATAAAAGCCATTTTCATAGTAAAAACAATTGGAAACTGTTCTGGAAGCCAAACCTTTCCTTTCTCCAACAGAAAAGCAGTGTTATGTCTAAAAAACAATTTGCAAATGCATAATACACTGAACATGGTAATATGGTGACAGCCACATATTTCTCCTGACCAAGTGTTACCTGTCCCTAATATAACAGTATTACCAATAGTGTATACTCTAAGACAGCAGCTCCAAACTTAAAGTTAATGCACATATCCTGAGTTTAACTTCACTACTTCCAATACCCAAACACATATATCCCACAAGCTTTACAAGGTGCAATAGCAAGGACCATAACTAACCCCTGATGCTCACCAACAGGCTTGAGAGCCATTTGATTCATGCCTAAAGCTCTAGAATTAACTACCAGTTTCAAAGACACCAAGACTGTGACTTTTATCTTTTTAATAAAATAACATGACAAGCCCAGGTACTTTTTTAAATAACAAAATGTTCCTCATATGACAACACTAACAAATTTAATCTTACCAATTCTGAGTCTGAGGAAATGAGGTCTATCCCTTAGAACACAAACACCCTACTAATTAGGAAGAGATCGGAACATTGTAACAAAACCCAACCTGTAAAATAGGACAGAATAGCTCTATCCTGTTGAGATTAGTTAAAGCCACAAAGTATATGTGACACAAGGAAGCACTTCCAAGACAGTAAAGTGAAAGGCAATGGCTTATGGTAATTAACACAGCATTCAAAATCCTAAATCCTCCAAAGCAAAGGCAAAATGGTTCTCTTCAGCGTTTAAGTTTAGGACTAAAAGTAAAGGCTGGCCATGAAATGGGGCTCAGGGAGGACCAAGGTAACCTGTCTGCGAACTCTGCGGCAATATCATCCTGGAGTCTATGTTCTGTGATTAGCCAAAGAGCAAGGAAATGTTCATCAAACTTTTTAAGCAATCATTATCCAAGACAGCTAGCATCTTTTCTTACTCACTTGTTGAAGGAAAGTTGGGAGCTGTTGTCTCATTTGTTCTTGAAGCTGAGGGTTTCCAGCAAATAGGGGGTTATTCAGCATCATCTATGGGGCAAGTGTTCAAACAATTTTAACTGGAAATATCTGAAAGTACTGTACCTTGTTTAATATTCTATCTTCCTCCAAATGCCTAATAGCACTTGAAAGGGAGAAAGGTAGAACATCAATAAGAAAAGGGAAAATACTATCTACAAGAAGGAGCTCAAAAAAGGCATCTTCTCTCTCAAGAATGCTGAATATGATGACATGGCATATCCTAAAAAAGAAGAGCAATCACTTCGTCGTCTTTCCTTTGAGCAAAGGTGAAGTTTTGCCTTTGAAAAAGACAAGTGGGAGTAACCAGCTCTCATGAGGACATACTTTGTACTGCGCTGACAGAATAAGCATGAACATCCACACATAAAACTTACACATACGGCTTGCTCAGAAACCTCAACACACAATGGAAAGCAAAGAGAAGACCTAGGTCTGGAGCCACCCTACCTACCTGCCATCTACAAAAACAGCTATTATTAGGTCCAGGGAAAACCACAAAGCAGCGACCAGGTTGCCAGAGAAATGGAGCTGCTAGGTGAGAATCAAGCCAAATCTAGCACCAACAGTCCTCTGGTGAAGTGTTAAAATGCTTTAAGACCCAAAAGAAGTAAACCCGCTTGAAAACACCAAAATTAACATCTGGACAGTACCTCACTAGCACCATCTCCTAACCTTCAAATAAGTGGTACCAATTTAAAAATCAGAGCCAATATTAACATGATATTCGGTACCTAAAAATAAGATTACAATACACAAACAGCAAAACCAGAAACTAGTAAGTCATCTTAGCTTCGAAAGAGGCAAATTTTACATCACTTTTCCAAAACTGAAAAGTCAGCTACCAATGATTTACTGCAAGTATGTTTACCTGTTCAAAGTCTGGGGAGGATTGATCCTTGCCCTCAATTAACCATATTTAAGAGTAACTGTATGCTACTGTTGAAAGAATTGACCCTCACTCCTTTATTATCCACTAACTAATTTCAACATAATAACCAAAGCAGAAAGAAGTGAAACAATATTCAATAAATAGTATTTATTTCAAAGTCATCAATAAGGTCACAGAAAATAAAGCAATACCATATTTGAGGTCAACGTACCTGCTTCTTTACTGGTTCCAGTCAAATATTGCGAACATATTAAAGAAGTACCATATTAGCTTTCATTTTAAAACTACTATTACTGGGACTAGAGATGACTCAGTGGTTAAAGGCACTTGCTTGCAAAGCCTGACAGCCCAGATTCAATTCCCCAATATCCGCATAAAGCCAGATGCACAAAAAATAGTGCATGAATCTGGAGCTCATTTGCAGTGACAGGAGGCCTTGGTGTACTCATACTCACTTTCTCCCTGTCAGCTTCTCTCTCAAATATAAATAAATGTTATCTCAACTAATCTATAAAAAGCATACCACCCTAAACTTGCTCATTCTCTCTCAGAAATCATCTCTCCTTTATTGTATTTCTACAAACTTACCTTGTTTCATACCACACCCAGTCCTCTCTTACCCCCCCCCCCCGCCATTTCTGTCCTCTTCTACTGTACTATTGCCATGTTTACTGTGTCTTACCATCCAATATAGATTAATTATTCCAAACATTTTAAATGTGTAGTTCTGAACTGCCTTCAAGCCACACATTTCAGCTGGGTGGCATACACTTTTAACATACCAAGACTTCTTTAATAGTCACAAGTTTAAAGGGGCCCAGGGGGTGGCTCAGTGGGTAATAGTACTTGCAATGCAAGCATGAGGGCCCAAGAGAACCTCATTCATTCTGAGTTTGGTTCCCTAGCACCCACATAAACAGCTGGGCATGGCCATGCATGCCTACGGGAGACAGAATTGGTGGGGGTCACCAGTCAGCCAGAAAATAGCACCAGGTACAGTTAGAGACTCCGTATCAAGGACACACATGGATGTACAAGAGGACACCTGACATTCTCCTCTGGCCTCTGGAGCCTGCTCATGGGATCTGCAAGCACACATGGACACACTACACAAACACACACCTTATCACACATACTACACACGTGCAAAAAATCAAAATAAACTACAAACATTAATCTGATACTGGGGCATGCTGTACAAATTTCCAAATTTTCTTGTACTAAAAGAACCTACATCTTGCACTGCCAATGTATTATAGTAAAAAAAAAAAAACTTGTATGTGAAAAGCTGCTCAGTTCCTTTATAAATATAAAATGATTATACATAGCTAGAAATATGCTTGCTAAAGTTGAGTTTTAAAAATGAGATATAGTAACTCATTGTTTGCCCACTGAATAATGTAACTCATTATGGACAATAAATATATATTTAAGAAAAAAAATGAGATATAAACTGAATAGTCTGTTTAATGATACTTACCACTGTAGATTTCCCTCATTTGAGCTATACTCCAATGTAAAAAAATGTCTCTATGTGTTAAAAACCAAGCATTTAGTACTAGTAACTTACTAGTTTTAATAATATTCATATAACCAGCCTTCATAAAAAATACCTATAATATGAAAATTTTTTAAAATGAAAATTATCTTAAAACATTGTTAGTTATTTGCCATTCTGTACGTATGAGAACACCAAAATTATACTGAGAATTATACCTCAAAGACACCCATTACATACTGATATTAACATGGTCCTGGAGATTTAACAATAAAAACTATTTCATCAGACATAATGAAACAATGTTAAAATTTTTAAAATTTAAGAAATGAGAATAACGACCAGGTGTGGTAGTTCATGCCTTTAATCTCAAGAGACTGAAATAGGAGGATCACTTTGAGTTCAGGCTAGGTTGGGGTAGAGTTAATTCCAGGTCAGCTTAGGTTGAAAAGCCAAAACAGAAAAGGGGGAAGAAAAACAAAAATAAAAAGAAAATGAGATAACTATAAAGATAAGCATTCTAAATTCTTAGCACTGCACAGTAGCCATTTTTAATAAACGGCTAATATAAACTGTGGGTGATCAAGGCTTATTTCATAATCTCCCCATTTTATCAAGCCCAGTGGTACATCAGGATCACCTAGGGAACTTGAGGGACCCAAAAAACAAAGAGTAAGACCCAATGCAAGCATATCTAATTCTCTGGGCATCAGCCAGTATTAAGATCCACCAATTGTCTCAGGTTGGTCTCTTCAGAAAAAAACTAGGCAATGAATAAAAGACCAGAATAATAAGGGGGCACATCAATATATGGAAACAAAGAAGAGAATATTGCTCCTTAAGTTCCCCCTTTGCTTTTGCTGTTTTGGCATGTGCTAGTAGTATATGTTGTGTGGTGTACATGTAGTGTATGCGTATCTATGTGCAGATTCTCGCACCCCCACGTGGAGGTCAGAGAATGCTGGATGTCCTCCTCTATCTCTCATCTGTGTTTTCTTTAGGACGGAGTCTTTCAATGGACCAGAGTTACTGTTTGCAGCCAGACTGGTTGACCAGTGAGCCTCAACAATTCTCCTATCTCTACCCCCCACAGGATTGGGGACTCAGGCATACGTGACCATGCCTGGCCCTCATGCTTAGCAAGCACTATTAACCCCCCCCCCACTTCCCCTGTCCATTCTACTGTACCATTGCCATGTTTACTGTGTCTATTACCATCCAATTAGGTTAATTATTCCAAACAGTTTGAATATGCAGTTCTGAATTGCTTTTAAGACACACATTTCAGCTGGGTGGCATACACCTTTAACTTTAATCACAGCACTTGGAGGCAGAGGTTGAAGGATCTGTTGAGTTCAAGGCCAGCCTTGAACTATGAGTGAGTCGCCTGGGCTAGAGGGAGACCCTACCTTGAAAAAAAAAAAAAAAAAAAAGATTATGTCACAGAGCCTTATCTTTGGGAGCAAGCAACTCAAAGCCTTTGTACTCATCTCCTAACTCAACATGGGTACTCTGTATGTACCTGCATTTCCTTCTAGTCAATGAGCAGCAAAAATGAGGTTTTTTTCCAAGTAGGTAAGTATCTGTTTGCCTACATTTAGTGTGTTATGCAAGATAAGATAGTACAACACAAATGCCCCCCAATCAAATTAGACTACTCATTTCTCATTGCAACTGTTTTGATACAATTTTAAACTCACCTGTGCAGCAAGGTCAGGGTTCTGGCTCAGTGACTGCATCATGCTTCTCATGTATGGGGCAGACAACATGTTCTGCATAAGCTGTGGGTTTTCAGTTATTTGTTGCAACAAGCTTTGCATTCCCGGTGTGTTGAACATGCTAGCTGAAAGTTTAAAAAAAAAAGTAGAACTCTGCATTGAAGACAGCACACATTAATGTTTTAAAATACAATATATAAATTTTAGTAACTACAGCTCAGTGCAATCATTTCCCTTTATCAACAAATCTACTTTATGTAGTTTGTTACCCAATGGTCACAGTCGCAAACTATTTAATAAATTTCTCTAGTAAATAATTCCTAAGTTTGAAATTGCTCCTTGTTCTGAGTACCATTATGAAATGTCATGCCATTCTACTCCAGCTTTTTGACCACCAGATCTAGAATTATGCTACCCACCCCATCACTGAGCTCAGTTATCAGATCAACCCAGACTTTGGCCCATAATGGCTACAAAGCACAAGAGTTGCGATACTGGTACTTCAGAAGCAGGAAGGAGAGATGTGTGTGCTTCCTTTAAGTGAAATGAATGATTTTGACTAACTGTGGGGGGAAAAAAATCATATGCTATGTTGCTAAGATCTACACTAAGAAAAAAAATTCCTGCACCCATATAAATTATGTGTAGGGGGGAGAAGTTTGTAATAGCTTTTTTTGCTGTTGCCCTTCAAACCATATCTTTTATGGTCAGTTTATGGTAAGTGCTTAGTTGAGGTAGAAATGGCCTTTAATTTGCAAATGTATTGTGATGGTTTGATCCAGGTGTCCTCCACAAACAAATGAATGTGTTCTGATTGATCAATCCTCAGCTGATGGCAGTCTGGGTTTTACAACCTCTCTAGAGCTGTGTTGTCAGGGGCGGGCTTATGGGGGTTACAAGCCAGCTTGTCAGTGTTTGGCACACCTTCCTGCCGCTGTTTGCAGTGCTGTGGCAGAGGTGATGTCCACCACTCTGCTCATGCCATCGTTTTCCCTGCCAGGATGGAGTCTCCCCTGGAGTCCATAAGCCAAATAAACCCATTCCTCCACAAACCGCTTTTGTTTGGGTTCTGCACAGCAACTAGAATGCTGACTGCCAACATGTATTTACAAAACAAACAAACAAACAGGGCATTACGGATACTGCAAGTTTACTGGGAAATCTTGAAGCACATTACCTGCCCCCCCCCCCTAAGGAGGAAGACTACTGTGTATATATCACGTACCAACTGAACTAAGAAATTATGTGGCAAACATATACCAGTAAAAGATAATTTTTTATAGGTCTGGGTAGACAGCTCGGTGGTTAAAGGCACTTGCTTGCAAAGTTTGACTGTCTGGGTTCAGCCTAGTTTTAAATCTCTAGTACCAACATACAAGCCAGATGCACAAAATGGCACATACTTCTAGACTCTGTTTGCAGCAGCAAGAGGTCCTGCTCCACCTATATTCATATTCCCCCCTTGCAAAAAAAAAAATTTATAATTCATGGTACATTTACAGTAAAATCACATCTAATGGCAGGACCAGGTTCCAGTTTGATTTTAAGGCAAGATTAGGTATGTTCAAACTACTATTAAGGTATCACAGTGAAGTCAAGTCTGAGCCAACCTTTCCTCCAGAACTGCAAAAGACCATTAAATTAAAAATTCTAAAGCCAGGAGTAGTGGCATACACCTGTAATCCCAGAACTCAGGAGGCAGAGATGGGAGGATGTCCTGCTTGAGGCCACCCTGAGACTACACTGTGAATTCCAGATCAGCCTGAGCTAGAGCAAGACCCTACTTTGGAGGAAAAAAATCTATTCAGGTGCTCAGCACTTAAAACCTGCAGACATGGATTCAATTCCTCAGAACACATGTAAAGACAGATGCATAAAGTGGCTCATGCATTTGGAGTTTGTCTGCAATGGCAAAAAGGTCATGCCCTTTCTCTCCCTTCAAATATAAGAATTCTATTTAGTATTCAATATCCTCACACTGAAAAGTGAAGGAAATCTCTACAAGTAATAGGTGTGAAGGCTCTAGCCCCCTTGAACTTTTTTTTTTTTTTTTTTTTTTTGGTGTTTCGAGGTACAGTCTCACTCTAGTCCAGGCTGACCTGGAATTCACTATGTAGTCTCAGGGTGGCCTTGAACTCACAGCAATCTTCCCACCTCTGCCTCCCAAGTGCTGAGATTAAAGGCGTACACCACCACGCCTGGTTCAGAATTCTTAATTAAATGGTCTTGTGCAGTCCTGGAGTGAGATGCATGATGATTAAGAGCAGCATCTGAAGCAGATTTACCTGGGCTCAAGACCACCCTAACTATGCAATCTCTGCTAGCTATTTTGCCTTTTCCCATTTCTGCTTCCCCATCTGTAATTGGAGAACTGCTATCTACCTCACAGGACAGCTGCGACAAGTCATTAGTATGGGAAGTACCAATTATAATTATTCTCACTTCTCTTTTGAAATGAAGAAACTTAGTATGATCACCTATTTATATAAGCAAATTTGTTTTGAAAAGTTAACTTATACCCAGATTACCAATTGCTGAATAAATATATTCCAATTCAAACATCCTGAAATTATGTCAACAAAACATTTCTATTTCCATTCTGTTCTCCCACCTAATGTACTTTTATCAGACTTAAGACATATAAATCTTCCCATTTATCTTTCTAGAATCATAAATTTTGGTTTTCCTATTATCTCAAGCTGGAATTCTGATTTAGTCCCCCCCCACACACACTCTAAAGCCCAAGAATACGCTAAGACAGACTGACAAACTACAGCCCAAAGAACAAATTTGGTTTATAATCTATTTTTATATAGTCTATAAAGTGAAAGTTGTTTTTACATTTTAAATGGTTATGTAAACCATAATGAAGTAAGCATTTGTGAAAAGTAGAAACTATCTGAAGTAAAGCTCTAAGTTCGGTGTCTATAAATGTGATTTTGCTCAACTGTCATGCTGACTCTTCTGTCGAGAGCACGTGCACTAGGTGATCAGAGTTGGGGTACCTACAACAGAATGGGTACCACTCTGCCATGCAAGGTACCACAAACCACAAGTTACACCAGATCCATTATAACTCATGCCACATAAAATCACTCTAGCATCTTGCTTTTCTTAATGACCAGTGTAAAAGTAAGGTAAAAGTGAGGCAGGCATAAATAACACAGGTTTAATAGCAGAGTAAATCAAATGAAATGGAAAGACAATGTTGTGTATTAAGGAATACAACCAACACAGATACTGCCAGATTTTAAGAACTTATTTTCCAATAAGGAATGGTCAAAAGGCTGAAGCAGGAGGTGAGTCCCTGCCTCAAAAAACAAAACCCAAAACCAACAGTCCCAATCACCAGAAAACAGCTGAATTTCTTCTGAAAAGTAAGTTTCCAAGTGACTTGTCAGGCAATCAAGGAAAAGTTGTATATTAGCAGTGACTAATTAGCACAGTTAATTAAATCTTCATTATTACAGGCAGGTATGTATAGAGAAAATAAATCTATCTTTAGGGAAGAAGTTTTTTTCTATAGCTAAGGATAGGGGGGAAAGCATTGATATTCAATTAAAAAACAATGCTGAAGCCATGCCTTTAATCTCAGCACTCAGGAGGCAGAGGTAGGAGGATTGTCATGAGTTCGAGGCCACCTTCAGACTATATAGTGAATTCCAGGTCAGTCAGTGAGACCCTACCTTGAAAAACACAAAACCAAAGCAAAAGAAAAAACAACCAAACAAAAAAAAGCAAGAGGTCCTTCGGCCCGGGCAGCGAGCGCAGCCATGGCTAAGATCAAGGCCTGGGATCTTCGCGGCAAGGAGGAGGAGGAGCTGCTGAAGCAGCTGGACGATCTGAAAGTGGAGCTGTCCCAGCTGCGCGTTGCCAAAATGAGTCCAAGCTCTCCAAGACCCGAGTTGTCCGGAAGTCCATTGCCCGAGTCCTCACCGTCATCAACCAGACCCAGAAAGAAAACCTCCCCAAGTTCTACAAGGGCAAGAAGTACAAGCCCCTGGACCTGCGGCCCAAGAAGACACGAGCCCTGCGCCACCGGCTCACGAAGCATGAGGAGAAGCTGAAGACGAAGCAGCAGCAGCAGCGGAAGGAGAGGCTGTACCCACTGCACAAGCTCACAGTCAAGGCCTGAGCTCCCTTGCGCACACCCAGCAATAAAACACAAAACTGTCGGATTTTGAAGGAAAAAAAAAAAAAGCAAAAGGCGAAGAGTGAATGAAAACAGATACCCACCTTGGACCTCTCAGCTCTGCATGCACAAAAACATGTAGAGACTTGGGAAAAAGCATGTGTACACAGACTTAATCCAAATGCATCTGTCAATCACCTAGATAGGAAACCATACCTCAAAAAAGCTGTATGTTCTTGGGGCTTTGGAAAATATGCAGCCTTCCTAAACAAATAAATGATCCTTCTAGTCATTGTCTGCTCCCTCCCTTTGAAGGGTGCCCTCCTTAATAGTTTCTCTGGACATTGCTATGAAAGTATTTTCTACTACAATGGTCCCTTTCACCATTGCTGACTCATCCCTTAAAGGTACCCATTTTAGTCAGTAATAAAACTTTATCTTCTACACTATGGTTGGTGTGACTCATCTGATTTCAATCTAATGAAAATACCAGGGGACCAGGCTCTACCTCACCCACCAGGTCCTAGAGAGACTACAATATAAGGATCATATTAAGCTGCTTCTCACAGAAGCTAGGATGCAAATGCTCTATCCTCTGAGAACCATTATCTGGAAGGAAGACATTCTAAAGAGACATTTGAGTGATCAGACCACTCAAAATAATGAACACCAAGAAATTCTATTTTCCCAGATATCTCTTGCTGAGAAAAGAAACCTGGTATCACAGAGGGGAAAGACTGTCTCCTGGAAAAAAATTTCCCACAGTCCTGGTAATTAGACCTGGTAATTTGCAAGAGTCTGGAGCCAAGACAATGATGACGGACAAGGACACACCTTGACCAGGACTGCTTAGTTATGCATGTCTTCTATTTCAAACAAAACTTCATTTTGAGACCCTAAAGACAGACTTGGGGGACCACTGAAACTCTGTCTCTTCCCCATGTGGTTACACACTGAATGAATCTTCCTTTCATATTACTCGTTAATTGACTTATTGAGGACAGGTGGTCAAAGTTGGCTTGTTAGGGCTGGCAGGGCCCAGGCTGTCTCTAACTAAGATAACAATCGTAGAGAATGCAATCTGGGGAGTCCCCAGGGGGTGACTGTCCATAGAATACATAAACTAAGCTAGTCAGTGGAGCCCAGGCACAAAGAAGGAAAACTGCCACTGTGAACATAACCCTCTGGTGGGCAGCCCCTTGTCCAATACAGCAGATCAGATCATCAACAGAATGAGTCAGAGGAAAGAGGGCAGGACCACTCTATGCATACAGATGGCAGAGTCCAATTTTTGAGGACTCAGAAAGAAAGAATTTTGCTTCTCTAATCCCCCCCCCCTCCACTTTGTTACTACACAGACAGGGACCCTGTCTCAAAACAAACACCAAAACATCAAAACTCATGTTGTTGTTCCTTTCCTTCACAGAACTATTTAGTTTTGTTTATGCAATTTTTTTCCACTTAGGGGCAGTATTTCATTTTTCTTTTCTTTTCTTTTTTTTTTAGGTAGGGTCTCGCTCTAGCCCAGGCTGACCTAGAATTTACTATGTAGTCAAGTGGTCCCAATCTCTCAGTGATCCTCCTACCTCTGCCTCTCCAGTGTTGGGCTTAAAGATATGAGTATGTTGTTTTTCTTAGCTTCCTTTTCCTTTTGTGCCCCTCTCTATATTTTGACCTTATTTCTTTTTTAATACTCTAATGTTTTCTGTTCCCTTCTTACACTTACTAATTTTCTCTGCACTTACTCGTTATTGGAAAAAATCTGTTTTTCCTGTTTCTAACTTCTTGCTCTTTTCCCTTCCCTTCCATAACATTCTTCTTGACTCCATTTATTTAACCTTGCTTCTCTATTTCTCCCTTTTCCCTGTCTCCTTCCTTAATCTTATTCATTTACTATTTCTACTTTATCTACACAATTTTTAACTTTATAGGACTTTTGAGGGTAGTTTTGTGTCCATTCTCTCTGTGCCTCTCTTCTGTCTCTGCATAAAAATAAATAAATTAAAAAAAAAAACACCAATGGGTGAGGGCTGGGGAGATGGCTCAGTGGTTAAAAGCCAGAATTAGTAAAAAGAGGCATGAAATAAATTAATTGGAGCAATGGAAATGTTTCTTTTCTTAATTAGGGTGGCAATAATCTGAGTAAGCTCAGTGAAAGATGTATACCGACCAGACACTTAAATCTGTACTTTATGTAAATAAAATTATATCTCATGAAAAATGTAACTGTGGCACTAATAAAGGGAATACTTTTTTCACTTGTTTACCAATAAGTAGATTTTTTTTGGGGGGGGGTCATCTACTAAGGCACTATTTCAAACATACTGAATTTATGGAAGGACTTCATAATGCTTTAAAGTTTTCATTACAGAGGTCATTATTCCCAAGTAGGCTGGGGAGATGGCCAAATTAAAAAAGTGGCTGGTTTTTATTTGCAGTGACAACAGAAGCTAGAGTGCACATACATACAATACATACAACACATATACACAAAAGAAAATGATTAAAAAAATTATTCCTAGGTAGGTTTTATGCCAAGCAGAGCAAAAATTTATTTATAGAGAAGGCAGAGGCCCCTGTAAAACAGGAGAGATCCCAAGAGGGTAATCCTGCTTTTTTTTTTTTTTTTTTTT
>PVHP010011278.1:10552-28338 GCA_004024765.1 Zapus hudsonius | reverse complement strand
ACCTGCAAATAAAGATACCCTTACTTCTTCCTTTCCTATTTAGTTTTCATCTATTGCTCCAGCTAAGACTTCCAGCACTATTATATTAAATAAGAGTGGACATCCTTGTCTTGTTCCTGATTTTGATGGAAATGCTTTTGAGTTTTTTCCCATTTAGTATTAAGTTCCTTACATTAATTTTTGGATCCACCAATGTATTAGTTGTATTCACATAGTTGTGACAAGATACCTGACAATTTAAGAGCAAAGATTTATAACGGCTCATGGTTTCAGAGATGTTAGCCCATCGTGACATAGAAAACATGTCAAGCCATGACAGCTCAATTCTGGCAGCACAGAAAGAGAGATAGGAAAGGACCCAGAACAAGCATACCCAAGGATAACCTGGATCTATTTCCTTTAGCTAGGTTCCACCTCCTAAAGCTTCCAGTGTCAGCAGCTGAGGATCTCGGCTTTAACACACTGAGCCTGTAAGGATCATTTTATTTGAAACCCCAAGACCCAATGTGTTTTTCAAATAGTAATCAGGGTAATCCCATTTTTACTTTAAAAGTTTTGTTATGCTTCTGCTTAAAATCCTCTAACGAATGAGTTCTAGATTATCTTCTATATAACATGGTGACTACAACAAATAATGTACCCTATAGTTGACAAATGCAAAGAGAAAACACAACTTTTTCTGTCCACAAACTGCTTATAGTACTATATTAATCAGCTTCTTTTAAACATTTCATAATGCATAATGTTGTATTCCATAAATATATTCAATTTAGAATTCATTCCCTCAAGCAATTCCATAAAACCTGCAATATAAGGATACTTCATGAAAGGCATGCACCACACATGCACTTTTACGAAAGCATGTCATTACTCATATGAGAACAATGAAAAGCATATGACTTAGGTAAACATACCTCCTACTCCAGGTACCAGATTTGGTCCTGTGGTGCTCTGCCCAGCAGGGACACTGGAAGCACTTCCAGAAGAGCCACTCATAGTGTTGGTACTGCTGCTAGAAGCCGTTGAACTCTGGGAAGCCTGTGGAGCCCATGGATTGGGTAAGGGATCTCTATTTTCTGTACGAGAAGGTTGACTACCTTCACCTGAGGCTGTACTACTCACTAAGGAAGCAAATGGGTTACCACCGAACTGTAATGAAAAACACACAAAAAAATCATAAATAAGTTGTTTCAGATGACAAATATGAACTATTTTTGAATGAAATCACATTCCCCACCACACACATATTTAGTAGGCAGAAATTACTCCTAGGCCTGAACTTTGGAGTCAGTGGTAATTACCTGCTCTTGTGCAGCGCTCAGCATTGGTTCCTGAATATCTGTGTACATGCGTCGTAAAGCATTGTATCCCCCGGGAATACTTTCTAAGTTGCTCAAGGCTCTATCCTGGTTTCTCATCATCTCCTGCATCATTGCTGGATTCCTGGCAAGCTCCAATGTCTAGGAAAAAAAAAAATCTTACTTGAAATACACATGACATTTTATCTCTTAACTACTGTGAAAAGTTTAAGAAGCCGCTATTGGACTAATCTTTGTACTAGCACAATTGAGTGGGGTCCAAGTGCCAGGTAGTCAAACTGAACTTTAAAATGAATAAACAAACAACTAGCTGAGTGAGGAATGTCTTGAGTTTGAGGCCAGCCTAGGACTACAGAATGAGATCCAGGTCAGCCTGGACTAGAGTGAGTACCTGCTTAGTGGAAAAAAAAATATATATAGCGAACAAAGAATTCATGTCAATCTGAATTGTATAGTAACCCTTGTAGAATATAACTTTGCAACAACCAATCTGCTTTTTGTTGTTTCTGCTTTCTTCTGCCCTTTTCTACCTTCCACAAGTCTGACCTCAACTGCTTAGTTAGTTCAAGGAACACTGATTATATTTTACAGAATGAGATGCCTTCTAATTCTAAAATTACAAAAGCCAATTATAATTTCAAACCAAACTTGGGACTAGAGCGATTGCACAGCAATTAAGGCATTTGCCTGCAAAGTCTAAAGATCCAGGTTCAATTCCCCAATGTCCACATAAAGCCCCAAGCACAAAGTGGTGCATGCACCTGAAACTTGTTTGCAGTGGTTAGAGGCCCTGGTGTGTCCACCCTCTCCCTCCCTTTCTCCTTTTCTCTCTCTCTATTTCTCTCTCTCCATGCAAATAAGATTTTTAAATCAAACTTGAATCAGAATACTTGAATCAGAATCAATAATAAATAAGATTTTTTAAATCAAACTTGAATCAGAAACTTGAATCAGAAAATAAATCTTTGAATCAGAATACTTAAGATTTCTAATGGATTCTACCTCAAAAAACGAGCTAATATATAACATCAAGAAAAAAGTATTCCTTTATGAGTGAACTATCCCATCTCCGTAAAAATATTGTTTTTTAATCCCTCAAAAGGGGGGGGGAATTGAACACAAACTACCAGGCATAGCAGAAAATAGTCCAAATTAGTACATCATCAATTTCCCTAAAAAATGATTAGGTTTTCTCTTTAGTTTAGCAGTATATACAAGGTCCTATTTATAGCTACAGAAAACATAATATAGAAAAATTAGATATATGCAGTTTTTTAGCTACTAAGTAAAGGTTAGCAAATTTCTACATACTTGTCGCATTATATCTGGATTATTGAGCATATGACTAATTTCTGGGTTTCTCTGTATCAACTGCTGCATTTGTGGATTGGCCATAATTAACTGTCTCATCAGGTCAGGATTTGAGAGCATGCTCTGGACGAAGGGATTTTCCATTATCTGGACCATCATTTCAGGGTTGGACAATAGTTGGCGTTGCATTTGGCTCTGGAGTTCAGAGAAGTTGGTTGTATTCAAACCCAAGCTACTCAGGCCTGCAAGTCCTCCAAGGCCACCTTAGAGGAAAAAAAAAGAAGAAAAAAACCACAATAATGAAACTTTATTACTACCATTACTATCGTACTTGTGTTGTGCTTAAGTATGAAGGTATAAAGCATTAATTCAATAGTTCATCATAAAAACATTTTCAAAACAAAAAATCATTGCTTATATACTTTGGTATGTCTTGGACATGACATGTTTTCCAAAAGGCTTGACCTCCAACTGGTGACACTGAAGAGAATCAATTAGATCATGAGGGTGCTAACCTCATCTATGACTTAACTAACTGGTAAGTTTGTAGCTACGAGGAGGTGCAAACTACTTGAAGGAGTCACTGGGGGAATGACTTTGAAGGGTAGTTTAGTATCTCTAGATTTCCTGCTTCTATTGATGGGAGGCAGAGGGAAGGATAGGGTGCTTTTATATTCTATATTATAAAGACATTTGTAGCCCATATTGTAAAAAGGAATCTGCATGTATATGTATTACAGACTATTAAAGGTTTGTTCTGAGTTACAACTACCTCCCAGGTCAGATGCCCTTGGAGGAATACTGGCAGACTCGTAACTATATTCCACATTTCAAGACTACCTGAGCCTAGACACCCAGACACATCCAGGGAGAAATGCAAGAGATGATAAGGACAGAGTCATAGAAATCACAAGTCCCAGAAATGTGGCTGACCACCTAACCAAAGGGGTAAACCCGAATTACATAATGACTATTTCTGCCCACCACTGACTAGAAATGAGATAGAAGGAAGTTTTCTTTTTGTGTGTACACATGTGTGTAAGCATGCATGCAAGTCACAGGTCATAGGATAACTTCAGGTAATGCTCCTGAGGCACCATCCACCTTTTCTGAGTCAAGGTCTTTCACTGGCCTGAGACTCACCTAATTAGGTTGGACTGGTTGACTAGCAAACCCCAGGGACCCTGGCTTTTGAAGGCCGTTTTCTTTAAGGTGGTAATCTGCTCGTTCTCTCATCAGGAGCTCCAAGTAAACTCAAACTTAAGGATTTAATTCCTGTCTCTGCACAGGTCTTTGCGGTGATGGGCAGCACAAGCTCTGGTATGAGGGGGGAGGGGTTACATTAATGAGGCAAGCAGTTCTCCTGGGTACCAGTGGATCATGGCTGACCATGTAGCAAAATAATTCTTTCCTCCTTTAAACTGGTTTCTCAAGTATTTTGTTACAGCAGCATAAACTCAAGCAGTTAAGACAAAAATTTATACTTTGACAGGGTTCCTAAGCCTTGGAATTTTGAGACTGAGTATCTTTGGTTATTGATAACAAGCCCTTTTGATCATTATGTTAATTACAGCTAATAGTGTAAGGCCTCTAGAGGGATGGGGCTGGTTATCAAAGGTCTAAAACTTGCAGCCCCACCAAACATCAAAGGCCACAAAGGGGAGGAAGAGCTGGAGACTGAGCTCTATATTCAAAAAGCTTCCATGATTGTGAACACATCAAGGTGTTAAGAGGATGGTACGGCAGAGAAGACATATAAGCTTTGTGCCCACCTTCCACCCCTCAAGTGGAAGCCCCAGCAAGTTAAACTCTGCTACCCATCCTCACTATGCCAATTAAAGAGACAAGTAATAGTGAACATCAGAGAAAGGAGATTTATTCAATGTGGTCACATTGGGTAGAGGCACAAATAAAAGGGGTCTATAACTCCCAAATCTTGAGGTACTGTATCAGTTACTTTCTTTTTGCTGGGACAAAATACCCAACCAGAAGCAGCCAATGAAGAAAAAGGGTATAATCCATCTTACAGCTCCAGAGGGGAGAGTCCATCATGGCAGGTAAAACATGGAAGGAACAGGAAGCTGGCATGTCACCACATTGGCAGACAGGAAGCAAGATAGAACAGCAAGTGGGGCTTGACTAGAACACCTCAAGGCCTGCCCCCTAGTGACACACTTCTTCCAACAAGGCTCCACCTCAAATGGTTCCACCCCTTCCCAAACAATATTATCAGCTGGGGATTAAGTATTCAAGCACATAAACCTATGGGGGGATAACACATCTGATATTCAAACTACCACAGGTACTGACATGAAGCTTGGGTTTAAATAGAGGACACAAGGTTTTTAAGCAGTCTCAGTCAAGCTGTGGCCCACTATCATTGCCTGTGTAATTCAGGAAGTTGTCAGAGCTGTGTGAAACCTCTTCCTAGGAGGCAGGCTTATTCTGGCAAGGACATTAGATTTTTCCCTTTTCCAAGTATGGTATTTTTATGTTTTAGACTTCGTTGTTTCTACAGTATGATGTCCAAAGTGAAGGGCACAAATGTCTCTTTCTAGAATATCTCTTTTTAGGTCAGCAGAGTGAAAATATCTTGCCCTATTCATCTCTTCAAAGCACTGGTCTGTGAGTTATATACTTTATAATAAACACATGAGTATCAGGAAAGTGTCTTACTCAGTTCTGAAAGCCCTCTGGCAAAATTTTTAAGCTGAGGATAGAGGGCTAAAGGGAGCCCCAAATGTAACCTGCCAATCAAGTAGAAAACCCAAACACTCTGTTAATATAATCCCTGGAGGAATTAAAATCACAGGAAAAGAAAATAGATCCAAGATGATGAGTTAACAAGCTTGTAGCAAAATATGTTTTCCTGGGCTGGAGAGGTGGCTTAGCGGTTAAGGCATTTGCCTGTAAAGCAGAAGGACCTGAGTTCGATTTCCCAGTACCCACATAAAAGCCAGATGCACAAGGTAGTTTGTTTGCAGTGGCTGGAGGCCCTGGCATGCCCATTCTCTCTTTCTGCCAGCCTCTTTCTCTCAAATAAATAAATATTTTAAAAAATATTTATTCCTTTGTGAAATTATATAACCACAGTTCCCAACTGAGCACTTGAAATTTTTTTTCCACAACAATTATTTGAAAGACAGAAAGTAAGTCAGGCCAGGGTCTCCTGCCACTACAAATAAACTCCAGATGCATGCATCTCTTTGTGCATCTGGCTTTCCATGGGTTCTAAGGAATCAAGCAGTCTATCAGGCTTTACAAGCAAGAAGAGCCTTTAATTACTAAGCCAACTCTCCAACCCCAATGAGCACTTTCTATATATGCCAGAACTCAACTACATGCTGGGAATGAGAGGACAAGACAGACACAGTTACTGTCCTTAGAATTCAGTTTAGTGGGAAATTCAGACAAGGAAAAACTATGGACACAAGAGTGAAAGAAAAAGATGATTGACTCACAGGATTTTATAGTAACACAGTATCTAAGTGAAATGGTTGCTTCCCAAAGAGATGACACTTATATTTTAGTGAATTCAGAGAGTAAATTGGAAAGAGAAAGTGAGAGGCATGGCCTGTCCAGGTGCCTTTAATCCCAGCACTCAGGAGACATACAGGTAAGAGGATCACTGTGTATTTGAGCCAGCCTGAGAGGACATAGTGAATCCAGGTTAGCTTGGCCTAGATCGAGACCCCTACACCTCAAAAACCAAACCAAAAAAAAAAAAAAAAATCCCTTTAAAAAAGTGAGAGGGTTGGGAGACTGCTGCTATGTTCATGTTCAAGTGCTGTAACTATAAAATGGTAATATACTATATAAATGGAGACCATACAGACCAATAAAAAGTACCTAACATGTAAGAAAGCTTTGTAGCAGAAATTAATCTTTAATCCAATAAGTCTCAGAATTTCAGATCATCTATCATTATCAGAACATCTATTATCAAAAAACAAAGCTATCACAACTGGGGAAAGAAATGAGAGCGCTCAAACTTGAAAATTCTTTAAGAGACCTAACAACAATTTGAAATAGAATACTCACTTAAAATGCCATTCCAAGCCGGGCGTGGTGGTGCATACCTTTAATCCCAGCACTCAGGAGGCAGAGGTAGGAGGAATGCCTTGAGTTCAAGGCCACCCTGAGACTACAGAGTGAATTCCAGGTCAGCCTGGACTAGAGCGAGACCCTACCTTGAAAAACCAAAAAAAAAAAAAAAAAAGCCATTCCAGGGCTGAAGAGATGGCTCAATGGTTAAGGTGCTTGCCTGCAAAGCCTAAAAGACCCAGGTTCAATTCCCCAGTACCCACATAAAGCCAGATGCACAAAATGGCACATGTATCTGGAGTTCGTCTGCAGCAGCTAGAGGCCCTGCCATGCCCATTCTGTTTCTTTCTTCTATCTCCCTCTACTTTCAAATTAATTAATCAATTTTATTATTTTTTTTATTGTCCATAATAAGTTACATTGTTTAGTGGGCCAACAAAGAGTTGTTATCCCCAATTCCTCATTGCCCCCCTTCCCCATCCCCAGTCAGCTGGATATCCTCCTCCATGGGCCGTCTGTATCAGTCTTTGTGGTAGGGGACCATGGATAGCCTTTAATTCAGCCGGGTTCTCCTGACCCAAGTGTGTTGTTACTGAGGGGTGCCATGCCTCTGGTATTCTCCCCCACCGCGGCTCTCACAATCTTTCTGCCCCCTCTTCCTAAATTAATCAATTTTAAAGATGCCATTTTAATAGCCGGGTAACGTGGTGCACATTAATCCCAACACTCTGAAAGCAGAAGTAGGATTGCTGTGAGTTCAAGGCCAGTCTGAGATCACAAAGTGAGTTCTATCTAGGTCAGCCTGGGCTAGAGTGAGACCCTAACCTCAAAAAACCAAAAAGAAAAAAAAAAGTCATTTTCATTGGGTTCAGTGACATACAGTATAATCCCAGAAACTCAAGAAACTAAGGCAGGTTTGAGGTCAGGAGGAGCTATACAGCTAATGTTTAAAAAATTCCCTCCAGAAAATGATATTATCCTATTCTAAAAGCACTGTGAGAACAAATGAGAGCAAAGATAGATGGGAGAAAAACAAAACAGAACAGTTGAAGTCCTTCAAAGGAGTAGCAATGGTGAATAAATGAGTGGATAAGATAGAGAAGATGGGACTGGAGAGAAGGCTTAGTGGTTAAAATGCTTGCCTGCAAAGCCTGATGGCCCAGACTTGAATGCACCCATGTAAAACCAGATGCACAAAGTGCCACATGCATCTGAAGTTCATTTTCTGGGCACAGTGGCACATGCCTTTAATCCCAGCACTTGAGAGGCAGAGAGAGGAGAATCGCCATGACTTCAAGGCCAGCCTGAGACTACATGGTGAATTCCAGGTCATTGTTGGCTAGAGCAAGACACTACACCTTAAAAAAAAAAAAAAAAAAAAAAGAAGCTACAGACCCAGAGACTCTTTGGGTGGGTGGGGTAGCAATTTGAGAGGTAAAATGACAAATTAAAAAAATATATATTTGTAATGGGGCGGGTGGTAAGGGATGAATATGGGCACTAACTCCAGGTGCACTCACCACTTTGTGCTTCTGGTTTTATGTAAGTACCAGAGAATTGAACCTGGGCCAGCATGCTTTGCGAGCAAATGCCTTGAACCACGGATCAGCCTAAGACAGCAAGTTCTTTGCATTTAAGTTTTCCTTTTATTTCTGAGACAAAGAGTATATTAAAGAGCACATCAACAAATATCTAAGAAAAACAAATCCAGGACATGGAGTCTGTAAGTGCTATAGATAACTCAACAGGAAAGAAGATAAACTTGGGGAGAATAGCTAAAATAAAAGAACAAAGTCAGGGTAGAACTGTGTGTAATACCAGTAAGATTAAGAATGGGAAAAGGGGATGGAAGATGGCTCAGTGGGTAAGAGTGTTTGCTGTGCAAGCATGAGGGCCTGAGAGCCAGAGTTCAATCCCCAGCGCTCATGTATTGTTGTTTTTTAAAGGCGGGGTATGCCAGTGCACACCTGTAACCCCAGTTGTGTGTGTATGTGTGGAGGAGTGGGGTAAGGTAGAGACAAGAGACTCTCTGGGGCTTACTGGTCAGCCAGCCTGACTGAAAATGGCAGCACAGGTTCAGTGAGAGACTGTCTCTAGGAAATAATGTGGAAGAGCAACAGAGGAAGACCCTAATATTCTCCAATGGCCTGGGTACACATATGCCACCCCAAAGAAGGAGTACAGGAAGTCAGGTGTGGTGGCCTATGCCTTTAGTCCCAGCACTCAGGAGGCAGAGGTAGGAGGATAGCAGTGAATTCGAGGCCATCCTGAGACTATACAGTGAATTCCAGGTCAGCTTGGATTAGAGCAAGACCCCAAAAACAGACAGACAAAAAAATATAGGAAAAAAGAAACTCAGAAATAAGACAGGAAAAAGTCCAGAAAGTTATAAAAACAAACAGAAAAAGATGCCAGACTGGATGCCATGTAGTCCTTCATTGACAGCTCTTTCCAACCAACGCAGGAATGGGCCTTCACCTATTGGTCAGTGACTAGTAGTGCATACCAACTCAGCTACAGCTCCAAGCTTAACTACGTGCTGGGGGGTTAGGATCCTGGTGATAAAACACCTTCCAAGCTCACACCATTGCCCTATGGAAGCCATTTTGAACAGGTCCTATGTGCCAGAAACACAGTGGTTACCTCCATGGGTTTGCGGGTATCCAACTCACTATGCATTGCGTCCCAGTTTTTTTTTTTTCTTGCATGATATAGGTTAGGTGAGGTGTGGTGTGCATACATGTTTCTTTGTGTGGGAGCACAAGTATTAAGGTACATACATGCATGTGGGAGCTAGAGGTCAATAAAAGGCATCTTCCTTAATCATTAATCACTATCCACTTTATTTTTTGAGACAGGGTAACTCATTAAACTTGGAGCTACTGATTCAGCTAGACTAGCTAACAAGCATGCCTCTGGGATCCTCCATAGCACACACCATCATAACCAGCTTTTATGTGGCTGCTAGGGATTTGAACTCAGGTCCTCTAGCTTGTTGAGCAAACATTTTTACTGACTGAGCTATCTCCCCGGCCCTGCTAATTCCTCTTGAACAAGAACTTGTGCTGGGGTAGCTAGTCCTGAAGGCCATTAAGCAAATCTGGGTGTGAAAATAACAAAACGAAGTCAATGTGCTCAACTTGGCTTCAATTAAGTCAGGCTGGCTCAGAAGAAGCCAAGAAAACCTAATGAGCGTGCCAGCTTTCCCCCAGCCTTATGCTATTGAGCTACCTAGCCTGCCTCTGGTGGGCACTCTTGTCGACCCTATGAATCCAGAAAAAGACACAATGGCAAAAGGGGTGGAAGAACAGGCTAAGACTTCAGAGGTATTGTTTTGGAATTCTGTGGAAGCCACAGGAGCCACATGCTAATATTGCAAAGATACCAAGACTTCACTTGGGAATACCTCTACACACCTGAGGGTCTTCCTAGTGACCCCTCTAGGTTGCTGCTTCTTCCTGTGAAGCAGACCCAACCAAACCTACCAAAGTGTAGGGATATCTGACATGGTTGTCTGTACAAGGGTCTAGTGCCAACTCTCCCCCTCCTAAGTTGGCAGTGCTTCCCCCAAGGCTTTCTTCACTCTTCCTCTTCTTTTCACCTATTTCCTACTTTTCCTACTCATTCCCACAGATTCCCTTCTTCTCCTTTTTCTTCCTCTTAGGCCTCTCTTTTCTTGTCCAGATTTTCCTTGTTGGTGAGCTTCTTGTACTTTAATGCTGTGACCCAGTCTTCCACCCCAACCTTCTTGTCAGAAGTACACACAGGAACCAACTGCTCAGGAAGTTGTGATTTTAAACCCTTGCTGTTTTTTCTGGAAAACATTTCTTCTTTCAGTGTATAAAAAGAAAAGCACTCCTCCTGGGGGCCGGGGAGGGTCTCGCGAGGACCGTGTCCTCCAGCGTGCCCTGGCCGCGGGCGTGGGTCCTCTGCGTGGACGACCCGTCCCTTCCCCGCGCCTGCGCAGATCTCCTCTCTGGAGGAGGCGGGGCCGAGGGTCCACCGCCCGCGGAGATGCAGTGGATCGCGACCCACGGGGACGTGTGGAGGAGCCCGGAGAGACAAAACTGCACAAAGAGATAATGAAGAGGAAACAACAGATGATCCAGGAAGCTTAAACCTGGAGAGAAATCCAAATCCAGAAACAAAGCAGCCAGGCCTGATCCAACTGATATGGATGAGGGATCTGCTTAGCTGCTGACTCCTGAGACCAGCTGATGTCTGCTTGCAGTGCCTTCAGCATCCTGCAAACCCTCGCTGGAAAAGGGGTTCATGATAAGCGTCTACACGGTTTTGCTAACATTACGGTGCTGACCTGTAGGTGGCTTGCATGTTAAGAAAGGTTTCTGAGGAGACAGTAAAGACAACAGCTTAGCAGTTTAAAAGAAAGGCATCCTACATGAACAGAAAATGGCACTCCCAGAAGCCATCGGGCTCCCTCCCTAGAAGTTGCTCCCTCCCTACAACTCCACCAGGTGCCTGTGAGACCCCAAAATGAAAAGGCTATTGCCACTGTGTTGGTTGCATTCCAGAACTAAATGGTGACCACTGCTCTTCCCGCTGCTGTCAGCCTTGGTGCTGCAGGAGAACCTGCAGCGGGTGCTGATTGCTGTTGCAGAGGCTCCTCACCACTTCAGTGCTGAGAACACGTGAGCGTGCTGTGACCTAGTGGCCGGATGCTCTCTCATAACTGACATCTACCTCACCCTTCCATGGCTCAGGGAACATCGCGGAAGAGGGGGGCGGAAAGAATGTAAGAGCCACAGGAGGGGTGGAGTGTTGTATAGCAGATTTCCTCCAAAATGAGGCTTGGGGGATTCAGGAAGCCATGTTTCATGTCTCAGCTAGAAACAAACCTCCCTTCCTGGGAGCACTGTGCACAAGAAAATTCCAGAGACTCAGGACATCAAGTCTGGGAAAGGGTTGCAAGACCCTGTCCTCAAGCTCTAGGAAGGGAAACAAGTGCTCTGAGAGAGGAGTGGCTCCCCTGGAGCTGCCTGCAGGGGGAAGTGGTGAGGAGAGCTGGAGACTAACTGCAGGTGCTCCAGAGCTGCAGCCTCAGGAGTCCTTGCCTCAGTGAGGTGGGTTTTCCCATGATGCAGCTGCCTTGGAGGTGAAGCAGCTATGGAGAGGTTGTCATCCAGGACTCCTGGTGCGGCTGCGTTTGGGTTTAAGTCATCTGCTGCTCCTGTAAGCAACCCCTCACCCTGCTCATTAAGTAACCCCAGTAAACTCATTGGTTCACCCAAAAAAAAAAAAAAAAGAAAAAAGAAAAGCAATGCCATTGCTGGTACTGTACTAATTATGTAATTTAAAAGTTGGAAGAGAGATTTAAGCCATGCACCTTAGTTCAACTTTTGTAGTTTCAATATATGAAACTGAATCAAGACAAGTGGTTGGGGGGGGAGGGCTGGGATGATGACTCACTCAGTAAAGGCATTTGCTTGCAAAGTATATCAGCCCAAGTTCAGTTCCCCAGCACCCACATAAATCCAGATGCACAACATGCACATGCATCTAGTACTTGTTTGTAGCAGCAGGAGGCCCTAGAGTGCCCATTCTCTTTCTCTCTCATATAAATATGTGGATTTTTTTTTTTTAACATGCTTTGGGCTGATGCAGAAGTTGCTTAACCACCACGCTTTCAGGCCACAGTCCTTCTGTGTATTCAGGACAATTTCAAAGTAACTAATGTAGGCTAAGTGTGGTAGTGTATGCATAATCTATACAGTCAGAAGAATATAGATTTCAAGGCTAGCCTGGGCTACATAACCAGACTGGTACCTTTATTTAACAAATAAAAAATTATTATTCCCCTGACCAGAATTTATGACCAGTCAACTAACCTTCTTCAGATGCAATTATATGATAGGTAGATCAGATGCCTATATACTGTACCTCTTTCATCTTTCATTATGAAACAAAGTGATAGCAACCACTTACTAAATTTAAACATAAGCTAATAAAGTAGATCTATGTCCCAAACTACTTTCTTAATACCCACAATTGTATTACTAATAGAAAGTTAGTGCTTTTCAAAATGTCATTTTGTACAAACTACCCTCAGAGAAAGAGGATGCTTTTTCTTTCCATCCCTATAAAATTGACTAAAACAACACTTACCTAAGCCAAGAGGGCTGTTGGTAGCAGAACCAGATGTAGGGCTACTATTAGGAGTTGATGAATTGTTAGCATTGCTTCCAGTGGTATTTGTTTGCTGAGCTGAATTATCTTGTGGCCTAGAGAAAACAAATCACAATGGAAGAAATGGAGCTAATTATTTTTAAAGAGCCTCTATAGGGAGCTGTGGAGAGATGGCGCTGCGGTTAAGGGTACTTGCTTGCAAGGCCTGGCGGCCTGGCTTCTATTCCTCAGTACCCATAGAAAGCCAGGATCACCTTGTGTTTGGCTGCTTCTAAATAGAGGCCCTGGCACACCCTACCTCAACACCCCTCCAAAACACACACACACACACACACACACACAAGCCAGAAAACCTTCTCCAGGGAGATGGCAGTGGACACTGAGGAGACTCAAAACTCATCAAAGAAAATAAGAGGCTGCCTAGAGCTCAATACTAAGAGAGACTTCTGACATGGCCTCTTAGGCTCAGGGAACATTACAGAAAGGGGAAGGGGAGGCAGGAAGAATGTAAGAGCCAGAGTGTGCAAAGTACACTATGAGGCATTGTCCTTCCTGCAGGAACTGATTGGTGCATTCATGACACCAAAGTGATTACCAATACCTCCACCGGGGAGGCCCCTCAATGAAATGGGGCAGAGAAGGGATGAAAAAGGAAAACCCCATGGAGTACAATCAATTTGCAGCATGTTCATATATTAAAGTTCCCCATTTCATATATATATCTTCTAAAATTCCAATAGCCAGAAATAAGGTATAGCCATAATGAAGTACCCTGAAACAACTAAGCACTGGGAACAAAGGTTAAAAACATAGTAGAGTAAAACCTCGTAAAATACGAAATTACTATTGTCTATGAGTACAATATGCACATAAATACTTCATTACTACAGATTATATAGGAAAGGAAAGCAAGTTGGGAAGGTGGCTCAGCTGGTAAATCACTTGCCATTTAAGCACAAGAACCCAAGTTTGAATCCCCAGAAACCACAGAAACACTGGATTTGGGAGTTGCACCTATGATTCCACCACTCCAGAAGTGGGAATAAGCAGATCCCTGACTAACTTGACTGTCCAAACTGAAGAGCTCTGGATTCAGTGAGACTGTCTCAATAAATAAGGTGCCAAGTGATAAGAGGGAGACACCTGATTGTTATTTGTGGCCTATGTCTACACACACACACACACACACACACATCCACACATATGCAAATGCACATGTATATACACCACAGACAACTATAAAGCTTGACTGCATAAACAATTTGTATCTAGAGGCATAGAGACCAGTTTTACTTAGATCCATGAAACTTTTAATCAGAATTTTTAATTTTAATTTTAATTTTTAATTTTAACTTTTTATCAGAATTTTTCCGGGAGTCTCCTGCTGGGAGAAGGAAAAGGCTGAAGCCTGGTGCCAGCCAGAGTGGGAACTAATCTCCTAGAATGGCATTTCACAGTCCTGGTAACTTGTCAGATCATCTTGCCAGAAGAGACTGTAGCCAAGACAATGATGGGTCAATGAGGGAAGGACCACACCTTGACCAGGACTGCTCAGTTATGTTGTTACCTCTTACTTTCTATTTAAACCTAAACTTCATATTAGAAACCAGAAGGTAGACTGGCAGAGTGTCACCTCTTTTCCTTTTTTCCAACATGGCCACATTGAATAAGTTGTTTTTTTTTTTTTTAACTACTATCTGCCTGATTGGCCATCCTATTAACAATGGGTGAGCAAGCATACCTGATTACGGCTGCCAAGGCTCAGGCTTGACTCCAGCAACATTTCACTCAGTATTCTTGAGTGAAGCAAGTGACTTTATACCTGCGAACTCTTTCATCTGTTACAATTAAGATTCTGAATCTCACTGCTTTGTTGATCCTAAGGTCTAGATTTTTCCTTATAGTCTCTCTGAAATAAGGATTTGTCTTACAATTGTTTGACAGTCAGGCATCAACTGTAATGCATGGGATCTATAGGATTTCATCTGAATAACTGAGTTCATTGTTGTGTTATAGTGAATTCCGTTACATTCGTTCTCAGTAAAATTTTATCATTAATTGTCATATAAGAGAAGTTTTCATGCATATATATAAAAGCGCAGAAGCAGGGCTGGAGAGATGACTCAGCAGTTCAGGCACTTGCCTGCAAAGTCTAATGACCTGGGTTCAATTCCCCAGTGCTTATGTAAACCAGATGCACAGGGTGGCACAAGCATCTGGAATTTGTATGCAGTGGCTAAAGGCCCTAACACACCCATCCTCTCTATCTGCCTCTCTTTTGCTTTCTCCTTCTCTCTGCTTGCAAATAAATAAAAATATTATTTAAAAAATTTTTTAAAGCACAGGAACAAGAGGAATAAATCAGTCGGGCATGGTAGCACGCCTTTAATCCCAGAAGAGGTAAGAGATTGCCGTGGTGAGTTCAAGGCCACCCTGAGACTACATAGTGAATTCCAGGTCAGCCTGTACTAGAGTGAGACCCTACCTCGAAAAACCAAAAAAAGAAAAAAAAAAAGAGGAATAAATCTTCTAGCAGTACAGTATTTTATCTTGGGGGAACACCCACACAAAAACGGCTGAACAGAAAACCCTAGAGCAAGCACAAGGACTGCAGCATGTTTTAAGCAATGCTTTACCACTAATGCTCATAAACAGCATGGTTTTATATTACAGAAAAACATGTACATTGAAGACAAAGTCAAGGGGGAATTCAAGGGCTAGAGAGATGGCTTAATGGTTAAGGCACTTGCCTGAAAAGCCAAACAACAGGGGTTCCATTCCCCAATACCCACGTAAAGCCAGATGGTGCATGCATCTGGAGCTCCTATGCAGTAGCTAGAGGCCCCTGGCATGCCCCCCCCCACTCTGCAAATAAAAAAATGTATTTTTTAAAAAGGGGAATTCAAAAGAATCAGATCCACTCACTGCACATGCATCTGTTAGTTATAATCCCAACACTTAGGAGATTGAGGCAGGGAGGAGCAAGTTCAAGGTCAGCATGGAATAGAGTGACACAAACCTGATATAGCACTTAGGATGCTGAGGCAGAAAGCTTATATAAGGTCAAGGCCAGCCTCAGCTATATAGCAAGACCCAGTCTCAAAAACAAAACAAAACAAAACAAAACAAAACAAAACAAAAAAAAAAAAAAAACCAAAAACCTACATTATCAACATAAAGGAGTTTAGGAAGCTTTAGCCAATTTATTTCTTATTCCTATCTTAGGTAAGTGCATACAAGAGTGATACATAATAAAATCTCATACTCAAATCTAAAGCTCTTTCATTAAGGACAACATAAAAATTAGATGACATGAAAACAAGAGTTTGAGCTGGGTGTGGTGGTATACACCTTTAATCCCAGCATTCAGGAGGCAAAAGGAGGAGGATCTCCATGAGGTCAAAGCCAGCCTGGGACTACAGAGTGAGTTCCAGGTCAGCTGGGCTAGAGTGAGACCCTACCTAAAAAAAAAAAAAAAAAAAAAGAGTTTGATTAGGAATATTCTTTCTCAGTGAGTAACAAAATAATGTTTTCTCTTAAAAATTGGTGACACAATAATTTCATAAATTACTGGGTAGGTCACCAAGATCTATGTTTAACTTTCCCTAAAGCAAAAACAATACCTAAAAATGTATTACAATGTGCTTGTTTTTAACTCAAATAATTTACAGGAGTGAACTGCCAACCCTTCTGTGGGGCTGCTGAGCTTGTAGGTCACACCTATCCAGTATGACTGAGGCCCTGGATCTGCTTCCCAGCAACGAATGTACTCCCCAGAGAAAGAAGAAAAGGAAATGTGTAAGCATCAATACCGAATCATACTGTTTTGTTTTAGAGCCAGAGTATCACTATAGACCATGCTGGAACTTACTCCGTAGCCCCTGCCATTCTTGATCTCCACCTTGGGCTGTTTGTTTTGCTATCAACAAGTAACAAGAAAGGTATTTTATTTATTTTAATTTTTTTAAGAAAGGTATTTTAACCATTTAAATATTAACATAAGGAAAATCCTTTAAAAGCCAAGCCTGGTTGTTTTAAAAAGAAAAAAATGGGCTGGAGAGATGGGTCAGCGGTTAAGGCATTTGCCTGAAAAGACTATGACCGAGGTTCAATTCCCCTGTACCTATGTCAAGCCAGATGCACAAAGTGGTGCATGCATCTGGAATTCATATGCAGTAGCTGAAGGCCCTGGTGCACTAATTCTGTCTGTCTCTCTTCTATCTCTGCTTGCAAATAAATAAGAGACAAAGGACAAAGATAGGTGCCAGAGTGATGGCTCAGTCAATAAAGTGCTTGTTCAGCAAGCATGAAGACCTAAGTTCAGACGGACCACCAGCACCCATGTAAAAGCTGAGCATGGATGCTTGGTCCTGTGATCACAGCACTAGAAAGGCAGAGATAGATCCCTTGTCTCAAAAAATTACAGTGGAAAATGATTAAGAAACAACCAACGTCCACCACTAATCTCTACACTTATGAACCCACACACACCACACACACAGAACCATATAAATACTTATTACAGTTTACATGTCTGTCTTTTAAAACCGTACCTGTTTTGTGTTTTGATGACAAGGTGAACAGTAAGTCCATCATGGATTCCGTGCTGACTCAAAGTATCTTGATCTTTTAAAATTTTTCCAGCAAATATCAGCACAAGTTGATCAGTATGTGATTTGAAGCGTTTAGAGATTTCTTCTTTGAACTGAAAATGATAAAATAAGTACACATTAGCCGGGCGTGGTGGTGCACGCCTTTAATCCCAGCACTCGGGAGGCAGAGGTAGGAGGATTGCCGTGAGTTCAAGGCCACCCTGAGAACATAGTGAATTCCAGGTCAGCCTGGACTAGAGCGAGACCCTACCTCAAAAAAAGAAAGAAAGAAAGAAAGAAAGAAAGAAAGAAAGAAAGAAAGAAAGAAAGAAAGAAAGAAAGAAAGAAAGAAAGAAAGAAAGAAAGAAAGAAAGAA
>PVHP010011278.1:0-10452 GCA_004024765.1 Zapus hudsonius | reverse complement strand
TAAGTACACATCATAGGTGTTTGTATGGCACCATCCCCAATGATATCCAGAACTACCTCAGAGGTCCCTACTATAGGTATCACAACTTAAACAATGTTACCAATGCAGCCTTTCTGTGCCAGTACTCCGATACTCTTTATGTCAATGGAATCCAGTTTAATTGGAGCCATATAAACTAGCACTTATCAAGCTCATTATCACCTATTCCTTGGTTTCCATCTCAAGTCCTGTTTTCTTTCTAATTCCATACATATTCTCAACATATTTATAAGGAGCCGGGAGTGGTGGCGCACGCCTTCAATCCCAGCACTCGGGAGGCAGAGGTAGGAGGATTGCCGTGAGTTCGAGGCCAGCCTGAGACTACAGAGTAAATTCCAGGTCAGCTTGGGCTAGAGCGAGACCCTACCTCGAAAAAAAAAAAAAAAAGTTTAAAAAGAAAAATACAGCACAGACTAAAAAGACATTTGGTAACCCCTCATATTTTAAGCATCTAAGGCAGGTATTTTGTATTTGGATTCTCTAGCTAACCTAAGTTTACCATATGTGAGCACCAGTACTGAGTATAATTCAAGTTTTGGAAAATGCTGAATTACTGTTGCGCCTATCAAATACTTTTCTGCAATCCAGTGATAACTGTAAATATCCCAGACTCTCAAATGTCCTGTATATGCTTTTAAAAAAACTATCAGTTCTTGTCTTGTTAGCATTTCTTCTCAAATTTGCTATTTTAATATGATCAAGAAGGAAGCAATTAATTAAAGAAACCCTATAAAACACATTGCTGAAGGAATTTGGAGTGGTGTTATGAAATGAAAATATGGGAGATTTAGTACATCAACTTTCATGAAGCCACAACCAGCTGATTAAGCCCACTTTGCTTATTTTCTATTCTTAAAATATTTTTATTTGAGGGCTGGAAAGATGGCTCAGCGGTTGGGGCACTTGCCTCCAGTGCCTAGGGCCCTGGGTTCAGTTCCCCAGGACCCACATAAGCCAGACCCACAGGTGGTGGCCCTGGAGTTCTCTCTCTCTCTCTCTCTCTCTCTCTCTCTCTCTGCTTGAAAAATGAATAAATAGAATGTTTTTGAAAAAAAAATTTATTTGAGACAGACACAGGGAGAAGTGAGAGGGAGAGAGTAAAAAAAAAAAGTGCCCGCAGCCGCTACAGACTCCAGATGCACCACTTTGTGCATCTGGCTTTACATGGGAATTAGGGAATTGAGTCCAGGTCATCAGGCTTAAAAAGCAAGCTCCCTTAACCACTGAGCCATTTTCTCCAATCCCTCCCTGATCTTGTTTTGAGTGTTACCATGTCAGGAAAAAAAATGTGTTTGAAATATGCTTAAGTCAAATCTCGGTCTTGCCACTTTATACAGTTCTGTGACCTGAGAAATGCTACTTATCTCTGCACCTTGTTATCTTCTAATAAAACAGAGGTAGCACTCGGAAGGCAGAGGTAGGAGGAATACCTGTGAGTTCATGGCCAGTTTTGGGACTAGTGAGTGCCAGGTCAGCCCAGCCTAGAGCGAGACCCTACCTGAGAAAAACAAAAAGCAACAACAAAAGAGGTATTTATTCTGAAGGGTCAGTGGGAGGAAGAGAGAAATGTGAATATTGATTCGACTTGCTTAAGAGGAAGAAACAGAATTTATAGTATGTGGATGTATAAACATCTTTCTGGGCAGAATCAATTAAAAAATCAGGGGACTGATATAAGGAAACTCTAGAAGAAGGGAATCTCTCTCTTCCTCTAGCTGCTGGTAAGCATCGTCACTTGCACATGCATCTATCCTGCTCGGTTATCCTTTGTAGGTATTGGAACCAAGTTTCTTTAGCCTTCCAGCCTGGACTGAAGACCTGCAGCTCTCCAGGAAGCCTTCAGGCATTCAATGCTGGATTGGGACTACTGGGGCATCCAGCCATGTAGACTGAGCCTTAGGCCTGCAGACTGCTATTGTGGGACTATCATAAAATAATCCAATAAATCCCCTTTTTACAATTCATTCTATGGGTTCTGCTCTAGAGAACCCTGACGAATACAGATTGTGGTACCTGAAGTGGTTCTAGGGAAACAATTGTAAGAATGGATTTCTCTAGTGGCCTTGGCGCTATCTGGAATCAGCTCTCCAACTTCAGTGCTACTAACGATCTACGGATAATACAAAGAAAACTTTTGCTGGTAATAAGGCGATCACTGATAATCCATGGTGTGAACTATTTAAAGAGTTCCATGACATAGGTTTATTTGGTGATCCTGAGTCACCTCTTGTGAGGAGCAAGGAATTTAGTGACTGTTTAAAACTTTTGAATATTTATGGAAAAGTAAGATGAATGATGATGCTGGTTGGTTGCTTCTAGCATTTCTGGATAAACTATCAAGGGACAAGCAGAAGCTCAGGAAGGAAAATCCCTAGCTTAAGACCCACATACATGATCTGAAGGTTTTTAAGTGTGCCTGGAAGAGAGTCTTCTCTCTAGCCACAATGGGCTAATTTGCAAGGCAAGTTTAAGCCCTAGCCTCACAGGTGGGGAGGGAAGAATGACAAGTTACTGAGTAATGATTACAGTTTTCAGTTCTGCAAGATGAAAATTCTGAAAATGGACTGTGGTGATAGTCACACTATATATGGACTTAATGCCTTCCAACTGTACATTTAACATCAATTAAGATGATGTGCTATGTTTTGTGCATTTTACTAAAATTTTAAAAATAATTCTGTTTTAAGTGGCTACTAAGAAAATTACATTTGTTACTCACACTCTATTACTACATAATAAATTTTTAGTGAAAGAGGTTTTGTTTGCTTTCCAAACTCACTGATCCTCCTACTTCTGCCTCCCAAATGCTGGGATTAAAGGCACGTTCCACCACACCTATTGGGGAAAGGGTTTTGATGAACAATTGACATGTTCTAGAAGCATAAACACTAATGTCTGGCTGAAAACATTCTGTAAAGGGTTACATGTTGTGCATTTATGACTTTGTGGACTTGATGGTCTGTTCTGAAAAGTCATATACAATACATAAGCAAATGGGGTTGGGCCTACCACACTCCCAATCTGTCCTATGGAATCCACTGCAAGTAATCACTTACTTTTTAAAAAATTTGTAAGGGGAGAGAGAGAGAGAGAGAGACTGAGACTCTAGGAAAGAATGAATGAGAATAGGCACACCAGGGCCTTACAAACTCCAGATATATGTGCCACTTTGTGCATCTGGCTTTATGTGGGTGCTGAATAATCAAACCTGGGCCTTAGGCTTTGTGATCAAGCACCTTTAATACTGAGCCATCTCTCCAGCCACCACTTCTTATACCTGCTTTGGTTTTTCAAGGTAGGGTCTCTCTAGCCCAGGCTGACCTGGAATTCACTATGTAATCTCAGGGTAGCCTCCAACTTATAATGATCCTCCTACCTATGCTTCCCAAGTGCTGGTATTAAAGGTGTGCTCCACTACCCCCAGCAACACTTCTTACTTTTAAAGTTATTTTTAGTACTTTAATGTTATAGCTGAAATCAACCATGGCAAGAATATTTCAGTGGTATTTTTCTGAAAGAACTGGTTGATATTTACCAACATTCACACTATGCAAAGAACTTCTCTATACACCTAAAACCACATCAGCTACAAGCTACTTTTGAAAAAAAAATGGTTAGTATTAAAATCATTTCCTGGGGCTGGGGAGATGGCTCAGCAGTTAAAGCTGCTTGCTTGCAAGGCCTGCAGACTGGGTTTCTGTTCCCCAGAATCCAAGTAAAGCCAGACACAAAAATGACACACCTATGAGCCTCCATGCATGCATGTGAACACACACACACACACACACACACACACACACACAAATAAATAAAAATTGAAAGTAATTTCCTGTATTACATAGTTCAGATGAGGCTATCTCTAGCTAAGAAGGGGCGTCTAGAAGAAAATGTCCCAAGCAGAGAGAAACAAGAGTGAACATTCTGAAGCAGTCAAAAGCTGCACTTGGAGATCAGTGTACTGAGAACAGTTACAATGAAGCCTTCAGACTGCAGCCCGAGATTCCTGTATATACATCACTCAGAAGAGGTTCACAATACATGCTGTTGTGTACTTAATATGTAATTAATGTTGTACACTCAATAACAAACAAATATTTACTGAGTCCATACTGTGTGCTGGGTAACAATTATAGTCCCTCTTGGGCAGAACAGCATTGATTAATCATGTAACTATATAATTTGTGATGTATTATGAACAAAAAACAAGGTACTGTGAGAAAATATAATAGATCCCAATCTAGTCTGGGTGATCAGGGATACTTCCTTGAGAAATTGACCTTTGTACTGCAATTTAAGGGATCAGTGGAAGAACCCAGCAGAGACTGGGAAGGACACCAGATAGCAAGAACAAACTGTACCAAAGACCTAAAGCAGGAGGAGGGTGATGTGGTAAGAGGTCAAAGAACTATAAAGACAATATGGCCAACCAAAAGAACAAGGAGAAATACCACATCAGCAAAAAATTGAGTAGTGAGCAGAGGCTACCAGGACCTCACCACTAACTCAGATCTTAAGATCAACAGAGGGTCATTAGTTTTATGCAGGACAGGATATGAGTAACAATTTACAAATCACACTGGGAAAGAATTGCAGAGAATTACAGAAAAGTAGGAAGAATGGAAAAGCTACTATAATTCTTAAGCAGGGAACAATGGTAACAGTGTAATCAGTCCTCAAATCTGGGTCTGGCTCTAGCCCACACTGACCTAGAATTCACTATGTAGTTTCATGCTGGTCTTGAACTCACAGTAATCCTCCTAACTGGGCACTTGTCTTTTAAATATACAACAATAATAAATTTTAGTTTCAGGATACCATTTCACAAAATAAAAATCTTTAAGATTTCTGTTTATGTATACATGTTGGTATTTATTATACTGGAAATTAAAACTAAAAATTATTTAAATATAAATTTAAAAATAAACCCTTAACATGTCAATATATTCTTCAGAAAATAGCTATGATTTTCCTAGTAAAGAGAATTATACGGTTTCAAAATTTGCAAAATCAGCCCATTGAGGAGGGCCCCAGCGGGTTAGGGACAGGGAGGAGGGAAATGGGGGTACCATTATAGACTTGCTCATAAAATGTATCTAATTATTGACAATATATTTAAAAATTTGCAAAATCACTTGCTTCCTTACTGATAACTGCTGGGTTTATCTGTTGCAATATCATGTATCATAAAGCTTCTGTCAAAATTGCAGTTCGTATTTGTGACAATTACAATGAAAATTACCTACATCTCAGAATTATAAAAAATTTGATCTCATGATCAGCCTAAAAGGGTCTTAAGGACCCTGGGACTATAATGGTAGTTAGTCCCAAGCAAAGTAATTATAGTGAGATAGTGAGAGAACCCCTTCTGGTCACTAATGTTCAAGTGTTTGAGAATGTACTCACTGTAAATAGACACTTTGGAAAATAATTTGTCAGTTCCTCAAAAAGTTGAAGATACAACTATCATTTGACCCAGCAATTCCACTCCTAGGAACACACCTAAGAAAACTAATACCACATGTCCACACAAAGACTTATGAATCACGAGTGTCCATAGAGGCAATATTCACAAGAGCCTAAACCTTAGATTATCGAGAAATAAAATGTGCCATACATTCAAACAATGCAATGTTATTGGGCAATAAAAAGGGGTACTACTAAGATAGACTACAATGAGGACCAACTTTTAAAACATTTGAAGCCAGGTATGGTGGCACAAACCTGTAATCCCAGCATTAGGGAGGCAGCCAAGCAGGAGGCCAGTCTAGGCTACACAGGAAAAACTCGCCTCAAAAGAATAATCCAACACAAGAGCATAGGGTTTGAAGATTACTATGGTAATTGTTACACAACCCTGTGAATGTAGAAAGAGAAAAATCCAGGTGTGCCAGCTCACATCTGTAAATTCAGCACTTGGGAGGCTGACTGAAGAACCAGAAATGACATCCTGGAATTAGAAATTATTTTGTAGCAGAGTTATGTTTGATTTGACCATAACTGGTCTGGAATTTCTCTAAGTATACCCTTCCCACGAATCTCCCCACCCTGACTATGCTACCACTCTTCCTGGGCCATAAAGACCCAGGCCATCCAGAGGACAAACTGCTAACAGGGCAAAAAGGTTAATGGCTAAAGGTTATAAAAGATTTAACTACAGGAAAGCCAAACTTCACCCCCCCCCCCAAGATAAGACAAGAGAAAATTTATACTAGGGGTAATGCAGCCCTAAAAAATAGAAAGAGCAAACAGACGCAAAAATAGTAAACCTGCCTTAAAAGTTACTTAAAGAGGTTACCTAGTTATTTTGACCCACATGAAATTTACAGCTGACTGCACTATCTCACCTCTGTAAAGTCCTACCACAGTCCTGCCTAATTGCACTACTGTTTGATAAATTTCTTGTTGGAAATGTTCCGAGGTTTTTGGAGATAAAAGCCCCACTTTTTCCTTTGTTAGTTGCTATTCTCCGGAGCCCTGCATTGGGGCGAGATAGCCACTGGCCAGTTCTGTGTGCACAAATATAGCTTGCTTTAATTTGGCCTACATTGGAGTCTGTGGTCTTTTCTTTGCATTCGTGGGTTCAACACTGACAAAATATGAAAGTTGTTGCCATAATCAAATTCATTATTTATGTGCTAAAATACACACATACACACATTCATACACATATTACATATTCATATTCCAAGCTGACTTGTAACTCGTTCTGTAGTCCAGGCTGGCCTCAAACACAGTGATCTTCCTACCTCAGCCTTCCAAGAGCTGGGACTAAAGGCATGTGCCACCATACACAGTTTGAAAAATAAAATTTTTGAGCCAGGTGTGGTGGTGCACCTTGGGAGACAGGGCTAGTAAGATCACCATGAATTTGAGGCCACTCTGAGACTACATAGTGAATTTCAGGTCAGCCTGAGCTACCTTGAGAAAAACCTTAATAAAATTTTTGAAAAAATAGAATTTCCATAAGAAAAATGTAAGCCTTCAGCATTATCCTTTGGTTTTGCTTTCCTTATCGTCCCCACACACACTGATAAAAAATTTTCAATTGTTTCCTAACCTCTCCTTTCCCCTGCTTCTTTTTTTTTTTGGGGGGGGGGAAGGGTGTTCAACAGCAGGCCTCATGTATGATAATCACAGGCTCCACCAGAGTTACACCCACAGCCCCATTTCCCATTATTTCTAAACATTCTAAATAAAATCTTAACTGTTTTCAATTATTTTAATCTGTAGCAAATGTTAAAGCCAGTAAATCCTTTTAAAGAAATTTAAAATTATAAAATGATAGAACTTTTTTTGTACCACAAGAATTTTACCTGAAAACTGCTTTTAAAATTCTGGCATTTTTCTATAAGTACTTCCCTCTAAATGTCTTCAGGTTTGTGGTGCTGTGGCAAGCTTTCCACTTGTATCATGTGAACAATGGTCAAAACTGTCACTGCCATTAGAAACTAAATCTTATTTACTAAAAAGTCACTTTAGGGCTTGGGAGGTAGGAAGCATGAGGACCTGAGTTCAATCCCCAGTACCTACATAATATATGCCAAGAATGGTAGGGCATACCTATAACCCAGCACTGGAGAGGCAGAAATAGGAGGATCCCTGGAACTCAATGGCTGGGCAGCCTAGTCTAAATCAGTGAGCTCCAGACCAATGAGAGACCTTGTTTTCAACAGAGGTGGTCCGAATGCCTGAGGGTGATATTCAAGGTATTCTCTGGCCTACACAGACACAAGCACAGGCAGGCAGGCAGAGGGCACACTCGCAAACACACAGAAAATAGTTAAAAGTCACAATAGTTACAGCAGAATAAAACATTTCGCAGAATTTAAATTTTAATTTAACCATCACACACACACACAAAACCATCTTCATGGATGCCATAAGTGGAATTTTTTCTATTTATAAAATACTATTTCTGGGCTGGAGAGATGGCTTAGCGGTTAAGGCGCTTGCCTTAAAAGCAGAAGGACCAGAGTTTGATTCCCCAGGACCCACTTAAAGCCAGATGCACAAGGTACATGCCTATTCTATCTGCCTCTTTTTCTCTCAAATATATAAATATTTTAAAACATTAAATACTATTTCTAATCTTTTGTAGTCAAATGTGGAAGCAGTAAGGATATTAGAGCCTAAATTAGGAATCATAGAAAGTATCAATATCAAACCCTAGTGGGGATGGGAAGCAACAGAACACCCAGCATATATTGATTGAACTTTAAAAAACATTACCCTTTAAAAAAGTTTCTCATAAAACTAATCAAAACTATTCTAAGTATTTGATAAAAATGTATGTTCTCAAAAGTAATTATACAAGACTCCTCACATGGCTGGGTGTGGTGGTGCACGCCTTTAGTCCCAGCACTCTGGAGGCAGAGGTAGGAGTATTGCCATGAATTCGAGGCCATCCTGAGCAGTGAATTCCAGGTCAGCCTGGGATAGAGCAAGACCCTACAAACAAAAACAAAAAAAAAAAAAAAACGATTTCTCATATGAACTGGAAATCATTGGAAACAAGTGACCCTCAATGAACAGATTATGGTATCTTCATTCTGTGGAAAACTACACAACAGCAAGTCATACTAGAGGCTGGGAATGCAGCTCAGCTATTAGAGCCCTTGCCTAGCAGTAAAGGGTGTTTGTGTGTAGGGGAGTCTTATGCAAAAGATTGCATACTAGATGACTCTCCTCATGTGAAGTTCTAGCACAGGCAAATCTAATCTATGGTGAAAATTTTACTAGTTAAATATAATTTTCTTTATCTTGTTATGGGCTTGGCAGAAAAAGGTGAAAACTCATGGAATGGTAAACACGTGCATTTCATTGCATGTCAAATTTACCCTGGAAAAAAAAAGTTTTAAAAAGACTGTATTCATGACCCAGTGATAACCAATATCCTCAGGGAAGAGGGTCGGTCCTCAGTAGATGGAGGTGGGAAGAGGGGACACATGAGGATAACCTGATGGGAACAAGACCAATATTAAAAGTTCTCAATAATTTTTGAAAAATCTGGGCTCAATAACATGCACATCGCCTTTAAGGGTGATGTTGGTATTTACAACTTTGAAATATATTTTTTAAATGCCACACCCATAGCAGGTGTGGTGCCTCACACACCTTTCAACGCAGCACTGAAGAAGCTAAGGTAGGAGAATAACCGTGAGTTCCAGGGCAGTCTAGGCTAGCGTGAGACTCTGTTTAAAATAAATAAATTTAATACAGAAAATACAAAAAAAAAAAAAGGTCCACGGTAAGTGATGTATATGTAGGCATTCACCGTATAACTTTCAACTTCTGTTTGCTGGAACACAGAAAACTGTCAAGGAGAATTTCTTTTGAGGGCTTTAAGAAAGAAGGAGGGTCGATTCAGTTTTTCTCTACATACCCTCCTACTTCACAAAACACATCACCTGCGGAACTAGATGAACCTTGAAGGTACGTTCCAGAACTTAATTGCTTCCTCGAATAAGGTTCACAATGTTTGAAACTGTCAACCACTACTCAGTAATTATTTGCAGTACTCTAGGATGTGTCCAAACCACTTATTTCTACCAAGGTTCTGAATTAACTGCAAATTGTTTTCTCGGAACACTTTAAGCAATATTTGGTAAATTTCCCTACGAACACTAATGTTTTCTTTTGTTCGTTTGCAACCAAGTATCCAAGCATCACTTTCGTCTCTCTAAAAATCATACAAAACCCAACCAACGACGAACAAAAGATGATAAATACACTAAAAACGGAAAGAGCAAGTCACCCATCAACCAAAGTCATTCGCTTTTCTTGGCCTTGTACTCAGATGCGGCTGAGCTACATTTTACGTGTCATAATTTATTTTCCTACAAAAAGTAGCAAGATGAAAAAAAGATTCAGCATTCGAAACCTAAGAGCTCAATGTCTACGCGCACCTCACCCCAAAGCACACCTTAACTCGGAGACAATGACGCCCCCTCCCCGCTTGGATCTGACAACCGAGCAGCAGCCCAGCCTTCCGCAGGCAGCTCGTGGGGTGCGGGGCTCCTTTGTGAGGAGCTGCGGTGGAGGCGGCGGCGGCCCTGGGACCCCCTGTCGGAGAGGCCCCCCGGCCAGCGGCCTCCGCGCGTCCTCGGGAGCCCCTCCACCAGCGCGTGCGACCCCGGGGACCACCCTCTCCCCGGGATCCGCGCCGCGCCGCGCCGCCTCCCCCACGCGGGCCCGCGCCGCCGCACCTGCTGGACCGAGCTGTTCTCCGGCACCGCGAACTCCTCCTTCTCCTTCGGCGTCTTCACCGTGACTTTCATGATCTTGGGCTCGCCGGCGGCACCGTCGGCTGCGGGGGCGCCGTCCTGGGGGCCCGGAGGGCCGCCGCTCTCTCCGCTCTCGGCCATGGCGGTGACTCAGGCGAGCGAGCAGGAACGGGCGGGCGAGAGCGTCGGG
>PVHP010011277.1:0-45482 GCA_004024765.1 Zapus hudsonius | reverse complement strand
ACCATGCAGTTATGGGTCTTATTAGCTTTCCATTCTAGGCACTGGGTATGAGAGGGGGTAGATATCTCTAAAGAGCAAGCAGATATAAGGGGGGAAAAAGCCAGCGAGGGAGAGAAAGACAAAGACACAGAAAGATGCCGCATGTTTCAAGTCTCCCCATCTTGTTTCCATCAGTCAAATCCCCGAAGGACCAACAAAGTGAGCTGAGCTTGTTAGCAGCAAAGCTGGGTGGAGGGTGGAGGTGGGTCCCTCCCTGCCAGCATGGAGGTGTGGCAGCTCTCTCCCACAGCCCACCTCAGCCCGGCTTTGAAGTTGACCTGAACCATCCTTTCATCGAGCTTTCAGCAGTGCTGTGGCTATAATTTTAAACTTGAACCACGAACAAAGTGTTTTTACTATTGAGTAAATCCTCTGAAAGGAGGCTCTCAACATGCAGATTGCTTCCCTCTGTTTCTCCCTTCTTGGTGGTACACCACACACACACACACACACACACACACACACACACACACACACACACACACACAGAGAGAGAGAGAGAGAGAGAGAGAGAGAGAGAGAGAGAGAGAGAGAGTTTTGAAATGAGCTCTGCATAGAACAAACAGGCCAGTAAAACATGCACCAAGGCTCACTGTGGGGGCCAAACAATCACAAAATTTTCTAAATGTTTTCTGTTTTTCTTCTTTCTGCCTCTATTTTTTTCTTTCCTTTTCTTACTTTTTTAACTTTTCCTCCTTTTTAGAAAAATGGTTTCTTATTCTTTCGGTTTTATTTTTGCTGGGTTTTCTTTTCTTTTCTCTTTCTTTTTTTGAGACAGGATCTCATGTATCCCAGGTTGGCCTAGAATTTGCTGTGTAGCTAAGATTGGTCTAAACTTCTATTTTCCTGCCTCTATCCGAGTGCTTAGATTATGAGTGTGCACACCACCCCAGGTTTATGCAGTGCCTGAAGCTGGAACTCAGGAAAGAGTGCATGATAGATAGGCAAGCACAGTGCCCTCTGAGTTAAATCCTGGCCCTCCTTTACCTTCTTCAGATACTAATGTACTAGTATTATAAATGCAGTGGTCATTATAAAGCATTAAGAAAACACAGACAAGGAAAAACTCAATACATCAACATGAAAGTACGTGAGTAATTTCATGCAAATCAATATCAGTTAACATTCTGATGATCCAGAATTTCCATGTCTTTGTCTCTCTGTCTCACTGGGTGTGGGTGTGTATTTTCACAATTAAGTGTTACTGTATTAAAACTAAAAATAATCTCTTTTCTCCCATTTGACCCCATTCTAAATGGAATCGTCCACCTGTTTCCTTCACTAGAGGTAACCCTGGCTTCATTTATAAGGAGTAAACCCTTAGACCATGTTATAAATGATTTTCAGGTTATCATTATCTGAGGTTAGTCCTAAAGTTTTGGTTTGTGAGGATGATGTGACTTAAAATTTCATAGTTCTTAGCACACACTAATATCAATGCTTTATGAACTGTTCTTTAATTACAAAGTGTGATTGAAAAATGAGGCATAATACACACCCCCGACATGGCTCGTATAAACCAGACCCTCCTCAGTTTACTCTGCCCCCAGCTTCCCAAGAACCCATTGCTCTGTTTTATAGGAATCCTGGCGAGGTGTTCTAGTGAAGCTGCCTGTTTATAGATACCACACGAGTGCTTCATCTGGCACCCAATAACACTACAGCTGGGATTAAAGGATGGGAGGAAAACCCTGAGAAAGAGGATGCTGTGGGAGGGATGTTGAAACAAAAGAGAAGAAAGGAAAGATTCTGAGCTGCGCATTTCTCTCACTTGATGGGCATTCCAGTAGTTAAGGACCAGACACCAGCTCCACTCAGTGCACATAAATATGCACAGAGGAAGGGAGAAGAAAGGATTAGTCTAGAGATTTAATGTCCTTGGCAGTTATGGAGACATGGAATAACGTATACCAGGTTTGGGCATCTAAATTCCCAATTGCCTCTCTCCCTTCAGTTCCTCCATCTCTGAAGCAACATCTTCAAGTCACTCTCTTGGCTCTTGCCCCCAAATTATCACAAGCCCTAATGTCACACATAGCAACCTTGTTCCAGTACCGACCATATCTAAGAATTATTTCCATATCACTTAATTCAAATTTCATAGAATGGCCACCCTTAAAGTCACTTGGACTTTAGAAAACGAGAGAGAGAGAGAGAGAGAGAAAGAGAGAGAGAGGAAGAGAGAGAGAGAGAGAGAGATCTCATCTCATCTGTATTTGGGCAGACTCTCACAGCTTCTGACTGGCTGCCTTTGTATCAAATGTCCACCCAAGGACACTGAGCTGTGGTTTGGGTGGATGGGACCACTTTAGGGCTGTGCTCCTTTCAACCTGTTTTTATTTGCCACTAGGGAATATAAAATATAAATAAAATACATGACATATAAAAATATGTATAAATCAGACTGCATTCACTTCAGCATAAAATCTCTTATTTGGTGAGAAAAATTTAGAATAGAAAACACTAAAAGCAAAACTGAATATTGGGGATCTGCACTCTGGTTTGCTAGTTATATAAATTGGTAGCCTGGCTTCTTCATTATACAAATATATGGTGGATAAGATGAGCTTTAATTTTTCTGTCTTAACATTCTGAAATGTCTTGGCTATGGACTGTAATTTTGGGACAGAAATCCATTCCAAGACAGAGAACAGGATTTGGTTGGTACAAGATGGTTCATGAATTCTCTATTATTCAGATTTTCATCACTAATTTCTATGTTAGACGGCTCCACAATGCTGAGATGAACATCCAAACCAAACACAGTTTTAAGGGAGGAAGTGATGTATTTCAAGCTTACAGATCCAGGGGAAGTTCCATCAATGGCAGAAGAAGCTGGCTTCCTTTCACAGATCCAAGCAGAGATAAAGAACCAAGCACCAAAAAAGCCACAAACATAAACCAGCAGCAAGCTGGACTCCCCCGTCCCCCAGAGCTCACACTGCTCTCTGTACCTTTAGCTTATAGTTCAGATCTGCCTCCAAACACACCTTTGGGCTGGATCCCAGGATCTGTCCCCAGTGACACCACCTCCAGTCAGATGACTGGAGACCTAAGTTACATGCTTAATAAAACACCTGAGTCTCTAAATTTGTGTTTTGGACAATTTCTCTCTCCATAGTCCTTCCTTAGGTTATCTGCTTTGCTGTGGGAATAGATCTTTTGCTCGTCATTCCACTTCCTTAGAGGTTGTGTTAGGGCTCTACATGGATCATCTCCTGTTTGGGTGTGTGCCCCCCCCACCCCCTCAAATCAGGTCTCTTTGGTGGAATTCAGTTGTCCCCAGTTCTCGTTGCCTTCTGGAAGATACAAACAGAGTCTCCAGTGGAGAGTGAGATTATTATTGGTCAATTGAGACAAATATTGCTAGGTTGGCGAGTGTTTGGAGGGTGTAGCCTTTCTGAGGACCTATGGTTAGTGAGGACTTACCCACGAAGATGGGGTTCTTGCTCCCCATTCAAGGTTGCCTTGGGTCCCCGTACCAGTCAGGGGTTCCCTGCCTCTGAGCGGATCTCAAAGCCAATTAGCCAGCTGTTGATTACCCACCTAAGTTGGGTACCACTATTGTACAGATGGGCACTACTTGACTTGCTTGTCTGTGCCATGTGGCAGTGTGTTCTGCACTCTCAGGCCATCGGTAGGTGTAACTTGAATATGCCTCCTGCTCTCTCAGGATATCACTGGTCTGGTTCCCCTGACAGCCCATGTAACACCTAAAAGGTTTTTTTAATGTATATTGAATTACTGAGTGATTTTCCTCCATCAATCATACCTGATCAATTTTCTTTTCTTTTCCAATCTCTACATGTATGGAGCAGCTTGCTTTGATTAAGAAATCTAACTTTATCATAAAGAGAGTTAGAAAATGATATTTTATAGTAAAATATTCAGACTTGAGTCTGAAAAAAAAATAAAGCACCTGAGTTTATGGGGGAACATACATTCACATTCAAACCACAACAATGAGCTGAGACAGTAGGTTATATGAAAAGCCTTGCCTCATGGTTTTAGATGTTCCAATTCATGATCTGGTGATCGGTTGCTTTTAGACTTCTGGTGAGTGAGGATCCTGGGTGGCAATGCCATGAGCATGTGGTGGAACAAATTGCTCATGTTATTACCAGGAAACAAGGAGAAAGAGGTTGAGGTTGGGTCTCACTGTCCCCTTCAAGGGAATGCTCCTCGTAATGCAAGGACCTCCCAGATATCCCCATCTTCCCTAGAAGACCTCCCTAGAGACCAAGATTTTAACACCTGTGACTTCAGGACCTATTCAACTCAAATGAACTCACCTCCTGTTAACTGATAAGAAGTAAAAGTATGAAGGCAGCAGTTATAGTGAGTTCAGTGTATAAGATGCTGACCGAGTGGTTAAGATGGAGGAGTGGTAGTCACACCAAAGCAGCCTGAGTTGGGGGGGGGGCAGAAAAAACCATGAAACACACCCTTCTTCTGAAAAGTGAAGAGGTGTAAGAAAACTTCAACCTCAGCAGAGAAGTAGGAAAGTCCCAGAGCCTAGAGCAACCACACAACCAGCCAGAAGCACTTCCAGCTGTGGATAACAGCTTCTAGTCACTGCCCCTGCAGAAAAAGGGTCCCCGGCTGTGGCTCCTGTGAAAGATCACCTCCAGACCCGGCTCTGGAAGAGAATTGGCCCAAACCCCAGCTTCAGTATTTGTCAGGGAAGAGCTACACACCCAACCCTGCCTGAGCCAGGACAAGCAAAACAGTGGTGAGGAGATTCTCCACTCACATCAGCCTCAAAGTCAAAAAAAAACCGTAAGAGAGGTGGGTAAAGGGTGCTGTGTGCCAGGGGCCTGGGGCTTTCCAGGCACCAGCATGTTTGGGGGTGGGGAGCTCCAGGCAGGCTAGGGCTAGGTGCATGGCAAGTTTGGGCCCAGTGTTGACAGTGTATTTGGGGTCTGTGCACCCTGAGTTGTTGAGGGGCAAGGTGTGTTTGGGGCCAGTGCACTCCAGGCAGGTTAGGGGTGCTGCCTGTTTGGGCCCAGTGGGTGCTAAGCTGGTGAAGAGCAGCATAGTGTCTTTGGGACCTGAGCTCTAGTGCAACCCAGACTGGTGAGGGGACCTGTAAGTTTGAGGTCTAAGCATTTGGGGAAGCAGTGTAGTTGGGCCATTGTGCTCCAGACTGGTGAAGGGCAGGATGTGTTTGTGGTCTATGCTCTAGGAGCATCAATGTATGGGAAGCCAACTCTGGATTGGTGAGGGTGTGTTTGAGGCCAGGAGTGCATATAAGGTGTCAAAGGGCACAGCAAGTTTGGGACCTATGCTTTGGGGGTGCCAGTGTGTTAAGGGACTGCACCCTGGATTGGAGAGAGGCTTGATGTGTTTGGAGTCTGTGTACCTACTTCATGCTGCCCACATCCAAGCACATCTCTAGTATTAGCCACCAGCCCAGAGTAGCAGGTACACTTATAACCTCCACAACCTCTGCACCTATAGATATAATGCTATTCCCAGCTCAAACTGAAAAAAGATCACTCACTAAAGAAATAGGACTTATACTCCTCTACCACCCTCTCCCACACAGCACATCCACCTTCCAGCAACCTCAGGTGCTTTGCTCCTACCCCAACTAGAAAGCACAAAGTTTTCTGGCAAGCACCTGCCACAGGAGGTTATCGGTGTGAACTCTACAATCCACTCAGCTGGGGTATGATGGGGAAAGAAGGGAAAGTGCCACTGCGCTGGGACCCCCCTGAGCTCCAGAGAGTTAACGGCGAGCCAAGAAAAGATCACTTGTGCAATAGAGGCACCAAAACAGGGGGGGGGTAATCAACAGCTTTCAGATTGGTCAAGAAATCTACTCAGTGACTAGGAACCCTTAACTGGAAGTGGTACCTAGCCCCAAACCCTATGGGAACCAAAAACCTAGGCTCCAAGAAGAAATTCCCAGTACCAGAGAACTACAGAGAGGCTAATCCCAATAGAAGCTTGCCAAATTAGAAATGTGTATCTCATTTAACCTATACTGCTCTCCCTCTCCAATGGAGAATCTGTTTATATTTTGCAGAAGGCAATGAGAGAGCCGTGGTCATGCCAACCCCACCAAAGAGCCACAGGTGGATGGCTGACACCCTGGCAAGAAATGAACCTCCCCAGGTCTATCATATGGACCCTAAACGATACCCTTGAGAGAATGTCAGGGTAAATGAGAGACCTCTAACCATAGCCAATCAGTCAACCTAGGATAAGTCAATGGGACAGAAACAGATTTCCAACATACCCCAAAGCAGAAGTACGGAGTATCTCAAGATCTCAACAATAAAGCAGACTTAAAACTTATCCACCACGACTCAGGGAACTGAGTGGAAGAGGGGGTGGAAAGAATGTAAGAGCCATGGTGGGGGGAGAATATCCAGAGACTTTACCTCCCTCAGCAACAATACACAAGAGGGGGGGACACCTGGCTGACTACTGTGCTACCCATAACCCCACAACCCACAGGTTGATCCAGCATCCCCATTGAGAAGATTACCCAGTGTGTTGGGGATAGGGAGGAGGGAAATTGGATACCAACACAATATTTGCTCATACAATGTATCTAATTTTGAATAATAAAGATATATATTAAAAAGGTAACAAAAAATAAAAACTAAGCAGAGCTATTAAAAGCCTCTCTAGAATGCTTCACTACCAGAGTCAATAATCTGGAGGATAGAACCTCAGACCTGGAAGACAAGCAGAACAAATTGATTGGGATTCTAAAAACTTTGATCAGTGCAAAAAATCATGTGAACAAAATATGAGGGAACTGTGGGACAGCCTAAAACACTCAAACATCTGGATCATAGGGATACCAGAAGTTGAAGAAATTCAGGCCAAAGGCAAAGAAAACATATTCAATAATTTATTGAAGAGAGTTTCCACAATCTTGCAAAAGAGATGCCCATCCAGATACAAGAAGCTCACAGTACACCAGACAGACAGGATAAAAGAAGAAACTTTCCAAAACACATCATAATTAAAACCCTAACCACTGAAAACAAAGAGAAAGTAAAGCAGCATTAAAACAACTCATCACATACAAAAGCAATTCCATCAGAGTTACCTCAGATTTTTCAATAGAAACCAAGAAAGTCAGAAGAGCACGGAATGGGGTACTTCAAAGTCTAAAAAACATAGCTTCTAAACCCAAGCTACTGTACCCAGTGAAAGTATCCCTCATAATAAATGGAGAAAGGAACATGTTCCATGATAAAAGCCAGCTCTATGATTACATGAACACAAAGCCAAACCTACAGAGAATATGCCAGGAAATATTCCACACAGAAGAATTGAGCAACCAATCTCAAGAGCCCACTAGAAGGTGAGCCCAAAAACCAAAATTAGAGCAGTCTTAATGTATATCAGTTCCCTAAACCCTCCACCATGGCAGATATTAAATTAAACCTCATTGTGATGATTGATTTTGTTGTCAATTTGACCTTTTTAGTAATCTTGGGTGAGTCTTTGATGTTGTTCACAGGAAGGAAGCCCTCTCAGTAGGGGTCAGGATGTAAAGAAGCTCAGGGGAGCTAGAAATGAACATCCCTTCCTGGGAGGGCAGTTTAGGAAGGAAATTCCAAAGACTCAAGAAGCCAACAAGTCTGGGATAGGGTTGCAAGACCCTGCCCTAAGGCTATAAAAGGAGGAAGAAGTTTCTCCTTCCTCCTGCCTCCCTTGATGCCTGGCTGCTGGTGCTTGTCATGCATCTCTTCGTTGGCATTGGAATGAAGCTTCCTCAACCTTCCATCCTGGACAGAAGACCAGTGGCTCCCCAGCAGGGAAACAATAAATCGTAACAAAGCCTTAGACCAATTGGGCCTAACTGATGTCTACTGAACATTCCATCCCAATCCTAGAGATGTGCATTCTTCTCAGCAGCCCATGGAACTTTCTCCAAGATAGACCACATGGTAAGATATAAAGCATCCGTAAATTCAGAAAAAGTCATGTAATTCCCTGCATCATATCAGACCACAATGCATTAAAGCTAGATATTAACAAGAGATACAACAGAAACTATAATATCAGCTCCTGGAGACTGAACAGTATGCTATTGAGCAATGAATGGGTCATAAAAGAAACCAAGCAGGAAATTGCAAAATTTCTTGAACCAAATGATAATGAAAACACAACATACCAAAACTTATGGGACACAATGAAGGCAGTCTTAATGGGAAACTTTATAGCACTAAATACCTTCATAACAAAGGCAGAGAGATCTCAAATTAATAACCACCAACCTAAAGGCACTGGAAAGACAACAATCCAACCTTAGGATATACAGATGGAAAGAAATAATTAAGATCAGAGCAGAGATCAATGAATTGGAAACAAATAAAACATTTAAGAAAATTGATGAGGCAAAAAGCTGGTTATTTGAAAAAGTCAACAAGATTGTGATAAATCCCTGGCCAATTTGATCAAATGAAAAAAAAAAAAGAGAATTCTCAAATTAACGAAATTAGAAATGAAAAGGGAGAGATCACAACAGACATCAAAGGAATTGGAAGAATCATCAGGACATATTTCCAAAACCTCTATTTCATAAAATCAGAGAATCTGGAAGAAATGGATGATTTCCTAGATGTATACCACCTACCAAAACTAAATTCAGAGCAGATTAATCTCCTAAACAAGCCTATTACATTCATCAAGATTAAAAATGTAATTAAAAAAAAACAAAAAAACAAAAGAAAGAGCCCAGGACCTGGTAGAATCTCAGCTGAATTCTACCAATCCTTCATGGTAGATCTGAAACCACTTTTTCTCAAGCTTTTTCACATAACTGGAGAACAGGGAATGCTTCCCAGCTTCTTCTATGAAGATAGCATCACCCTAATACCAAAACCAGACAGAGATACAAGAAAGGAAAACTACAGACCTATATCCCTGATGAACTGAGAAGCAAAAATCCTGAACAAAATCCTTTCTTATGAAATTCAGCAACATATCAAAAACACTATTCATGTCAACCAAGTAGGCTTCATACCAGGGATGCAGGGGTGGTTCAACATATGGAAATTGATCAGTGTAATGCACATTAATACAAACAGAAGAACCACATGGTCACTTCAATTGATGCAGAGAAGGCCTTTGACAAAATAGAACATCATTTCATGATCAAAACACTAGAGAGACTGGGCATGGAGGGCTAATACTCAACATAATAAAGGCTATATACAAAACACCTAAAGCCCAAATCATACTCAATGGGGAAAAAGACTCCAGGAGTTCCCATTAAGATCAGGAACAATACAGTAGTGTCCAATTTACCACTGTTCTTCAACATAGTGCTTGAAGTTCTAGCCCATGCAATAAAACAGGAGGGTCATAGAAAGGATACAGATTGGAAAGGAAGAAGTTGAGCTATTCATATTTGCAGATGATATGATCATATACATAACAAACCCGAAAACTCTACCATAAAACTCCTAAAGGTGATAAACTCCTTCAGCAAAGTGGCAGGATACAAAATTAACACACAAACATCAGTCGCTTTCCTGTATGCAAATGACATGCATACAGAAAAAGGAATCAGTGAGACTGTCCATTTTCAATAGCCACAAAAAAATCAAATACCTTGGAATAACACTAACCAAGGATGTGAAAGATCTATATAATGAAAACATAAAAACACTCAAGAAAGTAATGAGGAGGACATGAGAAGATGGAGAGACCTTTCAAGCTCCTGGATAGGTGGAATCAATATTGTGAAAATGGGAATTCTACCAAAAGCAATATATAGATTAACACAATACCAATTAAAATCCCAGCGTCATTCTTTTCAGAGATAGGAAAAATAATCTCAAAATTCATTTGGAATGACAGAAGGCCTCTGATATCCAAAAAGGCCCTCAGCAAAAGAAACACCTCAGGTGGTATTTCCATACTTGATCTAAAGCGATACTGCAAAACTATAGTAACAAAAACAGCATGGTACTGGCATAAAAACAGACATATAGACCAATGGAACAGAGCTGAAGACCCAGCTCTTAGTTCAAGTAAGTTCAGCTACTTGAACTTTGACAAAGTTGCCAACAAAGTACACTGGAGAAAAGACAGCATCTTCAACAAATGGTGCTGGACAAACTGGATAAACACATGTAAAAAAAATGAAACTAGATCCATTCCTCTCACCATGCACAAAAATAAATTCCAAATGGATTAAAGACTTCAATATAAGACCTGAAACACATAAACCCTGGAAGAGAAAACAGAAGTAACTCTCCGTGATATAGGAGTGGGGAAAACCTTCCTGAACATATTCCCAGTAGCCCAGGAAATTCAAGAATCACTCAACCAATGGAATCTTATCAACAAAAAAGCTTCTGTACAGACAAACATACCATACACAGAGCCAACAGTCCACCATCAGACTGGGAGATAATCTTCGCCAGCTACACCATGAACAGAGAGGCCTAATATCTAAAACCTACAAAGAACTCCATAAATTAAGTAATAAAAAATCAAACATTGAACAAGAAAATAAGTGGGTGCACCACACTCAGCAAATTCACACAAGAACAGACAAACACTACATACTCTCCCTCATCTGTGGTCTATAATCAGGTTCAGCTTGAATAGCAAGTAAACCTGACATGCAGTCCCAAGAAACAGACGATAAGGTCAGAAAGGGTTGGACAGATAGAATTGGTACCATAGAATTCTTACTCTTAGACAGTAAAATAAAAATTATTTATTGGCATGGCATCTAGTTTCATTGAAGTTACATTACAGCCTGAGTCTATTAATAACACTACTGTTTTGTGATATTGGGCAAGATACATAAACCTTGTAATTTCTTTTCCTCATCTGTAACATGAAAAATTTGTAATGTCAATTTCATTACAACATATCAAGTCCTATGAGATGCAGCAAAAATAATGCTAAGTGTGAAGAACATAGTTGTAAATAGAATGAACGGATGAAAAACAGCTAAACATATATCCTAAAAGACAATAGAAAAAGAGTAGAGAAGGATGAATAAAAACAAAACCTACTTTAGATGTGCTCCGAGATTTAGCTTTGTGAAGATATGGCAAGTATTGAAATAATTCAGCCCCGAACCAACTTTGGGAATTGGTGCAAATGAAAATAATGTGAAACTAATAAATGAGAGAAATCAAAGTTTTTGTGCATGACTGGCACCTTGCAACTGACAATAGCTGTGTGTGGGATAACACTTCATGGGTTCAGTGATTATAATGGCTCTGTAAGTTGATGAAGAGGCTCGGGTTGTATTTTTAGAACAAGTTTACAAACAGTTTATTCATGTCCACCAAACAATGTGCATGTCCCTGAGGTCAATGATGACATCCATCATCGTAACATACCAGGTCCTTTAACAAATTCACACACATCCTCAGCACTAACTGAAACCAGGGGCTACGTGGAAGACCTCTCAAAGATCCTTTCATCAGACATTCTTCTTGAACAGGCAAGCACTCTACTATCTTAGCTACATTGCCAGGCCCCCAATCTATAGTTGCCACATTCATCAGTACAATCATTCCTCTAAGTCATTATTGATTACCAATTATGTGTCGGGTGCTTTGTAGATGTTGGAAGTATAAAAATATGAGAGTCATGATGCCTGCTCAAGAGGTGTATGATCTAGAGGAGTAGACAGAGACAGGGAATACTATAAAGGTGGTACTTATAAGATGATATAACAACACATATGACAGAGTGGCTAAGCCTCAGGAATCAGCAGTTAGCACTTCTGTCTCACTAAGGACAGCCTTCTCAGCGCAAGTTCAATTTTATGTGGGTTGATTGAGGGAGAAGAGAGAACAGCCAGCATGCAGAAGAGAAGGGCTTCCTATCACACTGAGGATGAACTAGAAATGAATGGGTTCATTTTCTAGCACCACACAAAACTGGGCATAGTGGTGCATGCCTGTAAACCCAGCACACAGGAGGTAGAGGTAGGCAGATCAGAAGTTCAAGGTTACCCTTGGCTACATATCAAATTTCAGGCCAGCCCGAGACACATGAGACCCTGACTCAATAAATAAAATACTATAGACTAGCAATGAAAATATGCCAGAACCGAATACTATTTGAATATTAGTGATTGAAATAGGAAAACACTACATAGGACATGTTTATTCTGAGGAAAAGAAAACAAACTGTTTAAATGGAGGAAGATGGGGAAGGACCAACTAAAAATCACATCACCTGTAATCCTCAGGGCTTCCCACCTTCATACCCAGATGCAACTGAATTTCAAAGCACACGACCTTCTTTTCTCTAGATATTGCAATTCTTATAAGCTACTACCACGAGGCCATTCACCACCTGACAAATGTGGGTAGAGGAAGAATAGAGGGATCATGAGAATAAAGAATAAAGATCCTCTCCAGAAAGATGATCAATTTGGAAGAAAAGAAGAAAGGCAGTTGCTATGGATAGAATTTTGAGTTTCCCCCAAAGTCCAGTGTTGAAGCCCTAACCCTAATATCTCAAATTATGACCTTATTTGAAAAGAAGGTCATTGCAGGTGTGAGTAGATAAGTTAAAATGATGTCATTTGGGAAGGGTGATAACTCAATGCAATGTGAATTTCATGAAAGGGTGAAATTTGGACTCAGCTACATACACACAGGACAAATGCCACATGAACATGATAAGGGCCATCTGCAAATGAAGAGAGGAAATAGGACAGATTCTTCCCTGGGAGCATCACAATGAGCCAGTCCACCTACATCTTGATCTCAAGACTTCCAGCCTCTATTTGATCCACCGCATGTGTGGCAACCATGAAAGAATGAGAGAGAATGTGTGAGTTCCCCAGGTGAATTCATTGCCTAGTGGACAGGGCTCATAAGAAGAAAGGGCCAGAGGACAGTGACTTAATTCCGGGCACCAACCAGCAGATGGGGCTGTTGATTGGAGCAACCTCTGTGGGAGGAGGAGAGGTTAGTTGGGGTGGGTCTGTCCAACCTGTTCCAGTTTGCAGGTGATGTAGCCAAGTAGCCTGCTGAGCATGCCGACTACTGCCAAGCTGTGGTCCAGCACCCCTGTAATTTTTGGGAGGCTGCAAAGACAGAGATTTGTGGGAAATATTTCTGCTGGTTCTCATTGAGGAGGTGTGGTGCATGGTGCAGTGTGGTATGTGGGCGTGGAATTTAAACTTTTACCATCTCTGGCTGAAACACAAACTCCCGAAGGGTTTGTGACTAGTGGTGGTATTCTGCTTGCATATCATTTCACATAAAGTTGGACAGTGGTTTTGGTGGCCAGGCCACGAGCACATGCCTGTGACCCTAGCACTTTGGAGGCACGAGGAAGAGAATGATGAATTTGAGGTCTGCCTGGGGGTGCTACATAGCAAGATCCTGTTTCAAAAACTAAAATGTTTTCCTTTATGATAACAATGTTATCTTTTAAAGGAGGCAAACATTTTTTAAAATTACATTTCTAACCTAATAGTATCTACAAAGCTTGCGTTTAAATCTTTGAGATTAAGTGTAGTGTTACATTTCTGTAACTCTATCGCTTGAGACAGAGGATTATGAATTATAGGCCAACCTGTACCAATCAGTCTTTGAGTTATGTTCCTGTTTATTTTAAATTTTGATCATCTTAATATGAACAAATTTTTATATAGAAAGGACCTAACAGTAACCAAGACCAAATGATGTCTATGAAATGCTTTCACATATACTATTTTACATGATCCTCTCAAGATCCCTGTGCTATTTTCCAGGTGGGTTCTGCTGTTCCGATTTTGCAAATGCAAGAAATCAAGTCTCGTAGACTGTGCTGAACGTCCACCTCATACAGGTAGAGTAGAAAGACAGCAAATTTAGAACCTAGTTCTCCTAACTTGCAACTCTACATTCTCCATCATTAGCTAAATATTTGTGAGTTTAAGAAACTGTTTGTAGACAATGATAACACATTCCTGCCCTCGGGTCTTCAATAGTCTATCATATTTTTTTTTACAGAATTTTTATATATTTTATGCATGCAGGCATATGTGTTTGTGGGGGCATGTGTGTTCGGGTGTATGCACATGCTTGCATATGAATGTGAGGGCCAGAGGACAACCTTTGGGGGCTCATTCTCAGGAACACCTTTGAGACAGGCTCCTTCATTAACCTGTGGCTATAGTTTGGCTAGACTGGCTGGCTATGAGCTCCAGAGATCCCCTTGTCTACGCCTCCCCAGTACTGGGAGTCACATTACCATCGCTGTATTTTTTATGTGGATACTGGGGATCAAACTCAGGTTCTCATGTTTACAAAGCAGCATGTTTCTGGTCCTCGATGAAAAATTTAAAAATATTTATTTTCAAACAAAGGAGAGAGAGAGAGAGAGAGAGAGAGAGAGAGAGAGAGAGAGAGAGAGAGAGAGAGAACCACTTACAACAGCAAACTCCAGGTGCATGCACAGATGTGGGCAAGACAGGACCTCTTACATCTGTGAACAAACTCTGGATGCATGAACCACTTTGTACATGTGACTTTATGTGGGTACTGTGGCATTGAACCCAGGCTGGCAGACTTTGCAAGCATGTATCTTTAACTGTGGAGCCATCCACCCAGCTCCCTCCATGAGATTTTGATGGAAAACCAGCTGTTAATTACTTTCGTGAATAGAAAGATTTGGACTTTTGAAATTATGCAGAATTGGTTTGAGTATCTTAATTTAGGCAAATTATAATGTTTTCAACTGTGAAGAATGAATAGCTATATATGCCATTTAAGCTCCAGCAAGATAAGATACATTGTATATTAAAACAGCTCTGGGTACAAAATAGGCTTTTTAAATGGCAGCTCCATTATTCTTAGTAAATGAGAGTATTTAGAGGCTTAGCGTGCAAAGAGCATATTTTCTCTCAAGCAAATGTCTAGGTTCAAGGTCAAAGTCATAATATGCAGCTAGGACTGCGTCCACACCCACACAGGGCTGCCTGTGGGTCAGTGAGTTGTTAGAACTAAGGAGCAGAACATTCCTCTCCCTTGAAGGGCCACATCTCATTCTGGCTGATGCGGCCCCCTCGTAGGGCTCTGTGCCCGGCGCTGACACAGTGAGTTTTGTGGAGAAAGAAAGAACAGTTTTCGCTATAAAGACCCCTGCTGTGCATCAGAGGGTATTTTACCATAAAAGGAGCAAAATCACATGACTTCTTTAATATTATCCAGATGATTTTTTTCCTTTATATTTTTTAACTTTTGCTTATAATTCCAAAGACTTTCTTAGCAGCATAGGAGTAGCCTTGGCACGATACAGGGCTTTGTCCTCATAAACAATGTTTGCTAGAATACATATTCGGGCTGTACCTTTTTGAATTTCAGAATTCCATTTTTTATGAACCCTTTGCAATGTGGATGAATGCAATGCCATTTCTAAAAGGTTGAGTGTGTGTTAAGTCACACAATTTTAGAACTGAATGCATTGAGTAGGGGTTCACAGACTTTCGATAAAGGCCAATGGTTTAGGTTTGGTGGGTCTTACTGTTTTTATCTGCTATAATGACTCAGCCTCCAACAATTCTGTCATGCATGCAGTCTGTATGTGTTCTCCAATGGTTCATGCGTTCAAAACTTCCTTTTCAGTACAACAGTGTTAACATGCTCTTCTTTTGTGGGATGAGGTGGTGAGTAGCCTTCATGGGTTCATGAATCATTGTGGGGATGGCTCTATTACAAAGGCAAGCTCTCATGAGCACACTAACACTATCCCTCCATCACCTTATGAAGCAGCAAGAAGGCCATGATGAGAAGCTGAGAAGGATTCCCCACTTTGTACTTCACCTCTAGTATTAGAAAACAGATTAAGACAGGAGAGTGTGTTTCAATGAAACGCGATGGCCTGAGGGCCTGCAGGCTGTGGTGCCTGTGGCTAACGGGAGCTCTCTGTAGCAGGGGACACCCAGTGAGAGGACAAACAGTCGTCACCCAGCTGTAGCTCTCCTCAGTATGTTGAGCACGCTGCCAACCTCTGCCCACCTACCACTTGCCCTGTGGGTGGACAAGCTCATGGGAACTTGGCTATAGTGTTGGCCCTGTGCTTGGAGTGCTGATGTGGCAGCTGAAAAAAACGTGACTTCCAGATTGGGACACGTTATTCCTCTTTCGTCCTGGACCTCTTCTGATTTTCTGTTTGGAGGAGGCTGTTCTGTTAATGACACGTGGGATTGCGTGATAAAATGTTAGGAGAATAGTGAGTCACCCAATAGCCACTGGAGACGCTTCAACTTTGCTATGCTTTGTTTGCTCAGGACACAGTTGGCCTTGGCTGGGTGCTCTGTGTGTGAATACCAAGGGAAGCTCTGAGAGAAGCATCCTTATTTATTGTCACCACCTACCCACTCCTGAGAAGAATTCAATCCTGGCAATGGTTAGCCTTGGGGTTGATTTTTTTAATTGGGAAGCACTGCTTGAATAGTCTGCTATCAAGAGTTCTGTATGTCTGGCTCTTAAAAAAAAACAGCTTTCTGGAGCTAGGTGGGCACAGATATACTATTTATGCCCATCAGGACCCAAACTAGGATGCTCCGACTGGTCTAAAGGCCTGGTCCATGCCAACGCTGTTCAGAGAAAACACCAAGCCATGGCTCAGTGTTGCTTTGCTAGGGGCTCTGAACCTGGTGGGAACCAGCAGTGACCACAGCCCATCACTACAATGCTCTGGTGGCTACAGGAGCCCATCTGTCTCATCAGATTTACATTGTAGACATCCACAGACTTCAGGATTATTGGGATAAATTTATTTCCAAACAAACAATAAGACTAAACAATTTAAATTTTCTTTCTGGAATTTGTGGGAAGCAAAGGAGAAAGAACAAACAAAAAATAAAGATGGCAGAATAGAAAATGGGCAGATAAACTAGGCTTGGTGACACATGATCATGTTCTCAGTACTTAGAGGGCAGAGGCAGAGCCAGAAGGATGGGCTAGTTCAAGGCCAGACTAAGCCACACAGTGATATTTTGTCTCAAATAAACAAGGGCTAGAGATGTAGTTCAGAGGTAAAGAGCATTAGAAGGTCCTGGATTCAATCCTCTAGAGCTTAAAAATTAAACAATTATAATTCATCTAGGGTGCTAACTTCCACAGCATATATGCTAAACTTGGAACCATACAGAGAAGAAATGTTGGGGAGGGAGAATGAAATGAAATTATAAAGCTTCTGAAGCCAGATATGGTGGTTCATATTATAGTCCTAGAACTTGGAGGCTGAGGCAGTAGGATTTCCATGAGTCCAAGCTAGCCTGGGCTAAAGTGTGAGACCCTATCTTAAGAGAAATAAAATGGCCTCTGCACAGGAAAAGAATCAATCAAGTACAGTGACAGCCTACAGAATGAGAGAAAGTCTTTGTTAGCTAAACTTCTGACAGAAGATTAATACTTAGAATATATAATATATTTATTATATATTTATTTATTTGAGTGAGACAGAGAAAGCATGGGTATTCCAGGATCTCTTGCTGCTACAAATGAACTCCAGATGCATGTGCCACTTTGTACATCTGGCTTTACATGGGTACTGTGCTGTCAGGCTTTACCAACAAGCACCTTCAACCACTGAGCCATGTCCCCAACTCCCGAATATATAAAAAATTCAGCCAAACATGGTGGCACATAGTTTTAGTCCTAGCACTCAGTAGGCTATACCATTTCTGGGTATATACCTATAGAACTCTAAATCAAGGTATCTCAGAAATACTTGCACATCCGTGTTAACCATAGCACTATTCACAACAGCTAATTCACACAATCAGCCTAGGTGTCCACCAACAGATGAATGGATAAAGAAAATGCAACATGTATACACAATAGACTTCTCTCTCTCTCATATGTGGATCCTAAAACAATGAAATTGCATCCATGTGACATAGAAGTAGTAGGGGGGCAATGTGGTAATCAGGACCAGTGAGGGGGGAGAAGAGAGGCAGACAGAGGGTCACATGGTCACGACACATGACACACTTGAAAGAAAATGCTGTTCTGAGAGCCATCACAACGCACAATGAACATATGCAAGTAAAAAATTACAAAATCAACTTTAAGGATTGTGAAGATTTAGGAAGACGAATCTTTACAAACCACACTTGGGTCTCATAAACTCACTATTGGATTTGAATAAACAGTCTTTTAATATGTTAAATAATAAGAACCAGAAGGTGAAGATTTAGAGTATATTTTCTTGGATTTTTGACTCACCTATTGCCTAGCAAAATCCTCCTATCATAGAAACTAGGGATTTGTAACTAGAATAAGAAATAACCTTGAGTATTTAAGATGATGCATATTTTTACCCATTATAATTCTCACCTTATAGAATCATATAAATCTGGACACTTTAGAAAAAAATCTGATATGTATTGCATATAAATGAATATATTTTCTTTGTGTTAGGAAAAAAAGCCAATGTGGAAAATTGGGGCATATTTTTCTTTAATGTGTTCTTTCCTTATGACAAAGATGCAATTCAGGAAAAAAATTCAAGTTTAAAGACAAAAATTTTTTTAAAACAAATAAATATTCTTCCTGATATTTAAAAAAGAAAAATCTTATGAACACTGAAAATTTGACTTTATTTACTTTTTACAAAATAATGTTCTTCCTTTGATTTTTCCACACCAGGTAAAAACTATTCTTGGGCTGGAGAGATGGCTTAGTGGTTTAGGTGCTTGCCTCCAGTGCCTAAGGACTCAGGTTCAATTTCCCAGTACCCACATAACCCAGAAGCACAAAGTGGTACATGCATCTGGAGTTCAGTTGTAGTGGCTAGCGGCCCTGGCATGCCCATGTCTCTTGCTCCCTCCCTTTCTCCCTCCCTCTCTCTCTCTCTCTCTCTCTCTCTCTGTACATCTCTGCTTACAAATGAATAAATAAAATATTTTAAAAACTGTTCTTCGCTCACTAGTCAGACAAAAATGGGCATAATTTGTCTATTCTTGATCCAGAGGCATATATTTATAAAATGCATGTTTGATTTGTCTTATGATACTCCTGAAAGCCCTTCATTGTACAGCTGAGATTCTGAGCACTGAGAATTCAATCCTTGATTCAAGTTGGGAATGGTGGTACATATCTATAATCTTAGCACTTGGGAGGTGGAGGCAGGAGAATCAGGAATTCAAGATCACACTCGCCAGCATCCTCTGGTCTCCACCTGCATGCATACATGTAAGTGCATCTATACACACACCACATTCTGCATGAGACCAGATCTCAAAACAAAACCAAAAATTGGGCTGGAGATATGGCTCAGTATGTAAAAGTGCTCACTGCTCAAGTGTGAACAGCTGATGTCAATCCCCAGCACCACATAATAGAGTCAAGCATAACTGAACATGTGTGTAACCCCAGTGCTGGGGCGGGGCACAGAGACAAGAGGATAGTTGGAGATTCCTGGTCAGCCAGTCCAACTAAAAAGTATTGCAAGCTCCAGGTTCAGTGAGAGACTCTGTCGCAGGGAAATAAGGTGGGCAAGTAATAAAGCAGGGCATCCAACATCCTCCTTTGATCTTCACGCAAGGGCACACGCATCTGCATACTCAGGTACCACATGTAACATATACACATAAATATACATATATATTCAGCTGGGCATAGTGGCTCACACCTATAATCTCAGCACTTGGGAGGCTGGGTTAGAAGTATCATTGTGCATTTGAGGCCAGCCTGGGCTATAGAGTGTTTTCCAAATCAGTCTGGGCTTCAGTGAGTAAGACCCTCCTCAAAAAAAACGGTGGCCAGCCTAGGGTACATAGTAAGTTCTAGGCCAGCCTGGGGTACATAGTGAGTTCCAGGCCAACCTGGATTACAGAGTGAGACCATGTCCCAAAAACCAAATAAACAAACACAAGTAAAACAATATCTCCCAAGATCCGACAGCTAGTGACACATGGGAAGAAAACTAGTACCCAAGTCCTATTGTTTATTATCCCCAACTCCTGTGAGATCAATCACCAAGACTTATACATATTTGCTATGGTTGGCTGGGAGTTCCCCAAAAGTTCACATGCTAAATGTTTGGTCCCCAGGGTAGTGTTATGAAGAGAAGGAAACCTTTGAGAAATGGAGCCCAATGGTAGGTTCTTGGGGGTATTGGAAGCATACTCATGAAGAGGACTGTGGGAACCCAGCCTCTTCCTCTTCCAGTCTCCCTTGGCTTTCTGGCTCAGGAAATGAGAGATTTGTTCTCATTCCCTCCATACCAGCTGCCCAAAGCAGTGGTTCTTGGACTAGAACTTCCAGAACCCCTAGTTAAAGTAATCCTTTCATCTTCATAAGTGGCCTCAACTATCATGTTCTGTTAATGCAGAACTACTGCAATATACATCAAGTCATCTATGAGGAACTTGAAATAAAACTGTGGACATAAATGTCTATCTCCAGATTAGCTCTCTGCTCAACATGGAGAGATTGGGACGTCATAAATTCACTTTCTTATCTGTGCTACCATTAGGGTTAAAGAAAGGACGTGGGACAACTTCTGTTGCGTGGCTTATACTACTACTACTTTTCAGGTAAAAAGGGTTCCTGTCGGTTTTCTTGGTTCATAGGGGCAAAATTGAGACCCAGAGAGCCTATTTGAACTGCCTGAGATCTCTTACTGGCAGGATCAAAGCTAGGTGCTTGAATTCCCAATGGAGTCCTTTCAATTGCATCCTGTAGTCGGGCACAATAGTTTACGAAAAGAAACTCTTCCTAGTAATTCAAGCCCATTTTTGTCCAGAGCATAAATACATTAATTACTATTAATGACTAACCTATTCTTAGATGGTAGGAAGTATACTAGACATACATCTATTATAAGGTTTAGTCCTTTTCCTACCTTCATTTGCAGACTGGGAAGCTGAAGACCGGAGAACATCCAATCATTTATTTCATGTTACCTAGCTAGTAAGTGGCAGAGCCACCCTAACATCTTTTCACCTTCTTAATCATCTCCATTGAGAATTTTTTTCTTTTACATGCTATTTAGTAATTTGGTCTTAAGCCACAGAAATTGCAACTGAAACTGGCACAGATTGTAAGAATTTATTAAGGTAGGGGAGTGAGAAGGAACAAATGTAACTATGGGTGCCATTCAAAGCCCTGTGAGTCTCTGGCTCTGCCCCCATTTCTTCGTTAATAAAATCTGAGGCGGACTCAGAGGGGTCCTCATTCCCCTGAGTAAAGACAAAGATAAAGCCAAAAGATTATTGAAAAAGCATCCTGGCTCCTAGGCCTCTCATTGGACCAATCACAAAGTGGTTCATAGACACTCCTAGACCATTCCTCATAAGAAAAGGAAAGGGTGTTCCAGAAAGGAAATTCTGAGGGCTATTGAAAAAAAGCTGGGGGTGAGGAATGATAGACCTAAAAGAAATTTATTCGGGGCTGGAGAGATGGATCGGTAGTTAAGACGTTTTCCTGCAAAGCCTAATGACCTGGCTTTGATTCCCCAGTACTCATGTAAAGCCAGATCTACAAGTTGTTACATGCAGCAGCTGGAGGTCCTGGAGTGCCCATTCTCTCCCTCCCCCCATCCTCTCTCTCTCTCTCTCTCTCACACACACACACACAAATAAATATATAATTTAAAAATAGTTCATTTCTTTATCTACAAGGAGAGAGAGATTGACAGAGAGAGAGAGAGAGAGAGAGAGAGAGAGAGAGAGAAATGGGCACTAGAGGCTCTTGCCACTGCAAAAGAACTCCAGCTGTATTCAGCAGGAGCTGAGTATTGGAGAGTTGAATCCCTGGCCCTCAAGTTTTAAAAGCAAGCATCTTTAACCAATGAACCATCTCCCCAAGCCATCAGTAGGCTTTAGAATAGGCACCAGTGACTTGACTTTACCATTGCCATATCCACACTGCATTCATAATCAATGGATCAGAGATAAAGAACATAAACTTAGGTAGCAAAGCCTATGACTGCTTGTTGTAAGGTTTTAGGCAAAGAATCACTCTGGTTGCGTTATGCATCTTTGGATTCTTGTCTTCACATTTCGGTATCATTAAATTACTGGGCAGCAGCCTATGAAGTTGCTGCAGATTTTCCTGGGGACTGACTTTAAAGTCTCCAGGGACAAAGTAAAGGAGCTGCCACTTGGGAAGCAGAAGGATTAGGAGTTCAAGGTCATCCTTGGCTACATAGCAAGGTCAAGACCAGCCTGGACTATAGGAGATCCTATTTGAAAAAAAAAAATAAAAGTTTTATAAAGTGAACCAAAATGTGATGTCTTTTTTAAAATATTTATTTATTTATTTATTTATTTATTTATTTACTGAAGAGAGAGTGAGAGAGACAGCAAGAGTGAGTAGAGCATGTCAGGGATCCTGTCATTTTTGTGCTTCTGGCTTTATCAGGCTTTGCAAGCAAGTGCCTTTAATCCCTTGTTTTTGGCTTTTAGACAGGATGTGGCTAAGGCTGGCCTTGAACTCATGATCTAACTGTCTCACTTTCCCGAGTGCTGGGATTAATAGGCGAGTGCCACCTCACTGGTCCCCATCCTGATCTTTATGACCAAGACTTCTCTGTCTACCTGGCTCCATAATCCTCCCCCTTCATTTTCACTATTATTAGTAAAAATAAGTGCTGAAAATATGCTATGGTGATTATTTGCATATGTAGTTCCTCCTTTTAGATCTTAGCTTCCTGAACAAAGTTTACCCATCTTTGACTCCCAGCCTGGAGTGCCCATTCACCTCAGCAACAATGGTAGCCATCTGCCCAGCATGGGCTCTGCTGACAGAACACCATGGAGGTTCTGACAGGCCATTGTTGTGGTCAGCTTTCTAGTTGCTGCACAGAAAGAACCCAAACAAAAGCAGCTTGTGGAGGAATGGGTTTATTTGGCTTATGGACTCGAGGGGAGACTCCATCCTGGCAGGGAAAACGATGGCATGAGCAGAGGGGTGGACATCACCTCTGCCACAGCACTGGAAATAGTAGCAGGAAGGTGCGCCAAATACTGGCAAGGGGAAGCTGGTTTATAACCCCCAAAAGTCCGCCCCCAACAACACAGCTCCATCGAGTTTGTAAAATCTAAACTGCCATCAGCTGAGGATTGATTACCCAGAACACATTCATTTGTTTGTGGGGGACACCTGGATCAAACCATGACAGCCATTGACTTCCTCTGAACCTCCCTTCCATAAAATGAACAAGTTAACAGTACCTCCTAGCCATCCAAGACGTTGTGCTATAAATGTAACATAATGAAGGCTGTAGGTTAGAGGATATTCATCCATTCACTGGATGTCCTCCTATAATCTGTGTGTAAATTTGCATCACAAAATACAGTTCAACTGGTAACTGGTGGTGAGGTTTCATACTATGTGAAATAGTGATTCATCTTTCAGTCAATGATGTCTGCCTGCAGAAATTCATGTAGTGTTCTGACAGATGTTGGAAAACTGTGTCAATTGTTCTATTTGTCAATCTCAAGAGATTCTCTTATAGCCTTCACAGTATCCTGGCTGGTTTTAGTAAAATGTCTTCTCCATCTTTCATGGAAAAAAAATGTCAAACTTGGGGCTGGGAAGATCTCTTAGCCGCTATGAGCACTTGCATGAGGGCCTGAGAGGGTTGAACTGTCTGAGTTCGATTCCCCAGCACCCATGTGAACATGCCTATAACTGAAGTCATGTGGGGGAGCAGACACCAGGGAATCTCTGTGGTGTTGGGGGTGTAGTGTCTTCCAGGAAATTGAGAGAGCTCACAAAAACAATAGCTTTAGGTTCAGAGAAATACTCCAGCTTAAGGAATATGTGGATGAGTGACAGAGGGGAACACTGATGTTCTCCTTTAGGCTCTGCTTGTGTGCCCATGGGACATGGACATCTGCACACACACAGGTGCAGACACCAGACACACACACACACACACACACACACACACACACACACACACACACACAGCAATACTGAACTGCAAAACAAAAATTATCCAAAAATGTAAAGCTTGCATTTTAAATTTATTCAAATATTTAAAAAAAATTGTATTTTGAATTCCAGTGTGCCCAGCTAGCTCAGTCGGTAAAGCATGAGACTCTTGAATTCCACATATATCATATGCCATATTTACTATACTGCTTCTTAATATTGCTTGTTTTTACTTTCCACGGCCATCTTCCTTCACTATCCTCTCCACAAACTTTCAGCAGTGGGAGAAACCTGTAGTGTTTTGGAAATAAATTCAATTGCAGACCCATTTTGTCACTATATAGCTAATGTCTAATGTGTATGTCATTTGCCATATGGAGGTGGTGATATTTTTCTCATGGTTACGTGCGATCATATGAGACCATGCAGGTGGAGGTGCAATACATTTACTGGTCTCGGTTCCCCTCTGCAATTTCACCAGTCTTGGATAATTTCCAAAGACAACACCTCAGAAGACAGGATGTCTTTCTTTTAAGGGACATTTGATTACTTCTTATATTCATCCACAAGATTGCTGTCCTCCAAACATCCCCACAGCATGGAACACAAAGCAAGTCATTGTTATGTCTGATGGCATCAGATCCAGTAAGACTGTGAACACTCTGGCTTTAAATGTCAGTGTCCCCGATTTTGCCCTCCTGCACAAACTGCTATGTTTGCTCCGACCTGCAAGGGAAGGCTTATCTTGATGGTTTCAAGATAGCACAAGCTTGAACTTGAGGTTGGAGTTTCATTCAATGTTACTTACCAGAGACAAAATCTCTGTTATGTTTGCATGAAGTAATGATCATTTCCTCATGATTTTCTTCCTGTTTTGAAAAATCAAACAACTTGGTGCCTTCTCTGACATTGCACACTAATAAAACTGCATTTGTCTTTTACTTGGCTCTAGGCCTGAATGCTGGAGTAGAAGTGAGGGTGGGCATTAGGACACTAGGAGAATGATCAGTGAGTTAGCACCCACTTTGTGCTCAGCTTATACACTCCACCTGGTTTCCTATGGGCATCTCGTGGAAATCAGATCTGTAGCCCATAACTGAGATGAGGACACTGAGGCAATTGACAGAAATCATAACATCAGAACTGGACCCAAGCTCCGTCTAAGCCCCAAACCCAAAACTCCTTAGCACAGAACCCAAGATTTTTTTTGGGGGGGGCAGTGCTGGGCCTTGCATATTCTGTTCTGCCACTGAGCTTCATCTCCCATTCAATCCCATCATTTTTGTTTTCAATGTTTGATTTTAGTTCTATGTGTATGTGAAGAAAAAAGGGAGTGAAAATGTGGTATTTGAACAAGTACTTGACCTTGTGTTTTTCACCTCAGACTAGAGCTCATCTCCTTTTTCTGTTGTCATTTCCTTTCATGTTTTATTCTGGAAAGTGAATTTATCACTGAATCACTTTCCTTTATGTTTTCTGGAACTAATCCAGATTCTTATGGCATTACAGAAGAAGTATCTGCCTGGAGGCAGTCCTCAGAGGATACAATCCCCAGAAAGCAGGGAGGATAAATTACATGAGCGAGTTAGTACGAAACTGCTCATAAAACCCACCCCAGGAGAAAAGGCAGAGTATCATTTGCTGGGTAAGGCTAATTAGCTCAAATACCAAGAACTAAAGACACAAAAAAGAGAACATGTTATTTCTTTAAACTGCAAGAGAGAGTTGCCTAAAGACATGGGGGGGGGGAGCTTTCTACTGCCAGGGTTTATTTGCATAAGCTCACAAAGCAAGATATTCTTTTTGACTTGAGAGCATGTTTTCCTTGGACAACCAAGTAAGACTGCATTCTACATTGGTCAAACTTCATCTGTGATTAGATTTTATCAAATACAATACTTACATTGCAGTAATTTTTTCCATCTCACAGCATGTATTTTTTATATTTGCAGTAAAGTTTTTCATTTTTTTAACTTTCATTATTCCTTGCCAACTAAGAAAAGAAGTTCCTCTGTGAGAAGTACTTGACTAAGGAAGGAAATTAGTCTTTGATATTTTAAAAATTGTATATATTTATTTATGAGAGAGAGAGAAAGAGAGAGAGAGAGAGAGAGAGAATGGGTGTGCCAGAGCCTCCTGCAAGATGGCAATAAACTCCAGACACATGTACTACTTTATGCATCTGGCTTTACGTGGGTATTGGGGAACTAAACCCAGGCCAGTAGGCTTTGCAAGCAAGTGCCTTTAACCACTGAGCTATCTTTCCAGTCCTCAGTTATTTTATTTAGAATATTTTAGATTCTTACAAAACTAAATGAACTTAAGTGGTTGAAGAGCACAGAGAAATGAAACTTCAAGGTTAAGTATTGCAAACGAAGAGTGAGTATAGAAAAGGTAATATATTTGGAAAGAAAGAGGAAAGAAAGTGCTTATAGAAAGTTAGGAGATGCTGAGGGTGTGGCTCCATTGGTAGGATGTCTAGCTTGCTGGAAGCCCTGGGTTCACTCTCCAGCATGGCATAAAAGTGGGCTGCACGTTCTGTACCTGTAACCCCACCACTCAGGAAATAGTAGCAGGAACACCCAAAATTCAAGGTCATTCTTGGCTACATAGTGAGTTAGAGACCAGCCTAGGATACATGAAATTCTGAAAGAAAGAAAGAAGAGAGAGAGAGAGAGAGAGAGAGAGAGAGAGAGAGAGAGAGAGAGAGAGAGAGAGAGCGCGAGAGAGCGCTAACAGGGTAAAGTGTAGCTAGATCTGTAATAGAACCTTTCTATTGGGTGTTGGAGGACCTGGCCTGGCTTCCATGCGCAGCAGGCAAAAAAACAAGAAAGAAGGGAAGAAAGAAAAGAAGGGAAAGAAGGGGAAAGGGCAAAGTAAAATCAATCAGGGCTTAGAGAGATGGCTCAGCAGTTAAAGGCACTTTATTGAAAAATCAAACAACTCTTCCTCCCCCCCCCCAAGAAAAATTAGGCAAGGGCTTAATTAAATTGGAAGTTACGTACAAGACATCACTGAAGAGAAGTTCTTCCCAGAAATCAGCTTTCACAGAAAGCAGGGCACTTTGTACTGTATATATACTTTTTCATTTAGATTCATGAACTCTCCCTTCAGCGAAACAATTGTTCCCAAAGTAGAACACCCCACTGGAAGACTCCGACGCAGAGAGAAATGATCGCGGGCGCCGGGCCTGGGCGGGTGGGCGCAGCCGGGCAGCGTGGGCCGGGAGAGACCAGGCTGAAAGCACGAGTGGGAGAGGAAATCCCCGCTCCCACGCGTCCCCGGGGCCAAGGGCACAGACTTTGGAGCCGGGAACATTGTCCGCCCCTGCGGACTGGCCGGGGGCACCTGCTTCCCCGGCGTCCGCGGACGGTCCGGGCGGGCTGGGCGCGGCGGGAGCGCGTCCACCGGGCAGAGCCGTCCCCGCCCCGGCCGGGACCCAGGGGGCGGGCGGCGCGGGAGGGCGGAGGGCCGAGGGCGGGACCGCGGCTCGGGGCCAGCGGAGCCCTCCCGGCCCGGCGCAGGTGGCACCGGAGCTGCGGCCATGCGGGTCCTGTGGATGGCGCTGTGCGCGCTGGCGCGCCCGTGGCCCGGGGCTCTAGCCGGCTGCTCCGAGGCCCGGCGCTGCTGCCCCGGCCGGGACCCAGCCTGCTTTGCCCAAGGCTGGCGGCTGGACAGAGTCTACGGGACCTGCTTCTGCGACCAAGCCTGCCGCCTCACCGGGGACTGCTGCTTCGACTACGACAGGGCTTGCCCAGGTGGGTGGCTGCAGCCAGGGAGGGGCCCTGGTCATTTGCCCTTGGCCATCAGGCACAGGGCAGGGCACGGGGCTGCAACCCAGGAGCCAGGTGGCCTCCAGCCCCTTCTATTCTGGAGTGTCTGCTCTGTCTTTCCCACCCATCCTGGCCACCTGCATCCAGGCACCTGCAGCTCAACCCAGGCTAAGGTCTCCTGGTGCCCTCTACATCTCCGAAGCACCCCTCCACACTAGGCCTAGATCGAAGGTGCCAGAGCTCTCAGCTCTGCTTCTGTAAGGGTGTGGGGCCACCTCTGCTGATGGACCCTGGGACTCAGGTTCTCCAGCTGCACTGGGTCCCATGGGAACCTTGAGGGATGGCACTGACAGGTTCAAGAGGTGTGCCCTGGGCCAGTCAGCCTCTATAGCATTCATTCTGTCAACCTCTGCAATGCTTGGGGCTGGAGAGAGATGAAAGCAGGAAGGTGTGTGTGATTGGCCCTCTTTGTACCAAGCTTGCTCTGGAAGGTCCCTTCTCTGGAGAGTTCTCAGAGGTCTGAAGTCATGCTTGCCCCTGGACCCCAACATGTAGCACGGCCCGTCTGTGGGATTCTTCATGCTCTTGGAATCATTAAAGTGGTATGATCAGGATTTTTTTCCCCAAGATCTCTAGTATGTAAGTCCTTTGTCTCTCAGATTTCTTAGTTCCTTGCCCCTCCCGTGGTTAAGTAAATGCTGGTTCAATTGAATTTAGAGGCAAAGGCAGAAATGGGAGTGAGGAATAAGGTGTATGGTGGCTCCACCTCTACAAATATTTTTTCTAGTCACATCACACCAAAAGCCACACATCCATTAGGGTTAAAGCTCATGGCTCCCAGAATGTGGGGTCCTCAGCTTTTTGGGGGTAAAGATCCCACACAGATGTTCTGTCCCCCAGGATCCAGATACCTAGCATGGATGAACACTTCTCCTGCCTCTTTGCCAAGTGAAGATGATGCCAGCCTTAGATCAAGTTCTTCAAGAGGCTGCCAGCCTGGGCAACCCAGGCCCTATACTGAAAGAATGCAATTGAAAACAGAATTACTAACTGAGAGCTAATGATATTTTTTATGATATGTTTTTTTGCCTTTCCTGCTCTGAGGTCATTATGTTTTACCTCTGAAATAAGCGGGAAAGTCAGCTATCCAGGAAACACAGTGCCTGCTCTACAGCATCCTAAACTCTTGTGTGCTTTGGTTAAGGGGTATCTCAAGCAACGCTTCTCTCAGGAAGGATTATTTTTTAAAATTTATTGTCCATAATGAGTTACAATATTTAGTGGGCAAACAATGAGTTGTTATCCCCAATTCCCCGCTGCCCTCCCCTCCCCCCTCCACTGGATAACCTCCTCCATGGGTCGGCTGGATCAGTACTGTGACAGGGGACCATGGATAACCTAGTATTCAGCCAGGTTCTCCTGGCCATGCCTCTGGATAATCTCCCCCACCACGGCTCTCACAATCTTTCCGCCCCCTCTTCTGCATAGTTCTCTCAGGAAGGATTTGTCTGCATTATAATTACAAAATTTCTGGTGCCCAGGTAGTGTCTGAGTTTGTAGTAAACACAGAGATGGAAGATACTGAAGACGCAGTCTCTGCTCCCCAAGGCCACAGGATAGCCATAAAGACAAGCACACCCACATGTAACACACTGAGCACAGTTCTCTTACCTGCAGGGGTTAGAATCCAAGACCCCTAGTGGGTGTCTAATGCATAGTATAAAAATACCATGCTTTTTCTACTGTGTCCTACAGGGCTACCTCATGTTACAGTGGTCTTTCATGTTTATGCCCCTGTACCTTTGGGGTATCACTACTTTTGCACTTCAGGACTATTTAAGTGAAGTCAAGGCTACTTGAACATGAATGCTGTAGTTTCAGCAGGTGGATCTGATAACTGAGGGGACTGCTCAGCGGCACAGCTCTGACACATTGGACAAAAGAGATGATTTGTGTCCCAGGGGAAACAGCAGGGTAGAGTGAAATTGTGTCACACTACTTGGGATGCCATGCAAATGAAAACTTGGGAATTATGTCTGGAATTTTCCCTTTAATATTTTCAGACAGTGGTTGACTGTGGGTAACTGAGACCCTAGAAAGTGGAACTGAGGATAAGTGGGGTGGGGCACTACTAGCAAAATAGGTGATCTGGGAGATGATTTGAAAGAAGACATGCGGAAGACCAGAGGAAGGAAGTCAAGGAAGACTTCCCAGAGGTAGGCCTGGGGCCCTATCCAAATAAGGAGCATGAGGTCTCCAGGAGAGGTGTTAGGAAGCGGGTTCTAGATGGAAGCCCAATATCTTTGTTCAGTTGTGGTAGAGCTCAGGGTGTGTGTGTCAGGCCCTCAGGCTAGAACCAGTGAGCTGACAGAGGATGGATGTAGCCAGATGTGGAGAGACTGAGCCACTTCCGAGGGAGGAGGAAAATGAGAGGAACTGGTTTCTAATGAAGCCTGACGGTGCACCAAGGAGTTGCAAAAACCCCTAAGTCTTCATTTGACCAGAGAGAAAGCCCTTCTTTTCAGTATAGGAGCTGATTTTCAGATAGCAAAATCAATTGTTTTGGAGTTACGGAATAAGTCAAGAACAAATAAAGTGAAGTTACCATTTTGTGAAGAATGTCACAGCAAGTCTCAGCATGTGTGTATTGGGCCAGGGGCTATGAGTAGTGATGAAGGCACGGAGGCCAGAAAAGGAAAGGGTGTTTTGGTAGAATTTAAAAGAAGCATTCCCAGGAGTCCTAAATGTCCCTTCCCAGGGGGTCAGCATAGGACCTTGAAGGCCTAGACAAGCAGATTGGAGGCCAAAAAGGCTCCTTGCTGCTATATTCTCTGGTCTGATGTTTCTTGTGAAGGAAGGAAATAGAGAATGTTGGAAGCTGGGCCTACTTGTTCTGTTAGAGCTGAGGGGGAGAGCCAAGGCCAGTGGTGCTAAGTAACACGGCCTCCTTAGCCCCAGACAAGTGCAACTCAACTCACATAGCAGGGTGGCCATAGACCTACTTCCCTGACCAGAGCTGAGGGGGTAGCTGACAACTGCCTTCCTCTCAAAAATTTATGATTTCCTTTTGAATTTTTCCTCCCCTGAAATAATAGTAATGTCTTTTAAAAATATTTAACGTATTTTCATGTCTGTGTGTGTGTGGGTGCACACCAAGGTCCCTTGCCACTGCAAATGATTACACTGCTCATAAGAAAAAAAAATTGCCCTTTGAAGCCAGTGCAGTGGTCACGCCTGTAATCCCAGTACTCAGGAGTCTGAGGCCAGCCTGGGCTACACACACAAACACACACACACACACACACACACACACACACACACACACACAACCTGTTGGTACCTAAAGGCTAAGGATAGCATATCCAATACTGTTGGCACAACTTGAAGCACTGTAGGTGGACCTGGAGAAAGTCAGTGGTAATTCGAGGCAGGAGGTGTCCCCTACACCAAAAGACTGGGAAGGGGCATATAGAAACAGTAAGATGGTGAAGGACACAGAGAGGAAACACACATACTTTTTCACTCTAGTCTGAATTTCTTGAGTGAAGAAGACTGGAATTGAATCAAAGAAAATACTTCTTCATGCCACAGAGGATATCGAAGGAGCTCATTACTTTCCAGCTGCGGTACTGATAGCTGTAAATGGATTAGAAAGGATTAGGACTCCTGGCTGTCAGCAGAGGCTAGATCTCCCCAAATTTAAAGCACTGGAGGCACCTCTCAGGACACTCTCAGGAGCCATGACTAGGAGCTTCTGGGGAGAATATTCCCAGAAGAATGAAAACCTAGATAGAGGTCCCAAAGTCAAATCGGACTTCAGAAGGTAGCTGAGCCAGGGTGATTGGAGCTGGGGGGGGGGGCACATGGGTGAGAGCACGTGTGTGGAGCTCTGGATGGGCCTAGAGGGTTAGGTATAGGTCAGGTTGCTCAGCACTTCATAGGTCATGGTCGGAGTTTTGGATTTCATTTCAAATGAAATGAAGGTTCACCCTGAGACTACATAGTGAATTCCAGGACAGCCTGAGTTAGGGCGAGATCCTACCTTGAAAAACAAAAACAAAGCAAACAAACAAACAAAAAATAAGCCACCTTCATACACATATACACACAATTTGTGGCGCATCTTTTAAGATAATTGTACTTGGATATGACTGGCTTTCCTGGCAGTACATATGAAAATGTATTTTCCTAATGTTTAAGTATGTAACTTTTCTGTTCTTGGCCATTCTCCTGTGGCTGGAGGTAGGAATATCTGATAACCAGAAAGCTCTTGAGGAAGTGATATGGAATCAGCCAGCAAGAAAGAACTGATCGTTCCTTGATGAACCATTACCTCACTCTCCAGTAAGCTGAAAGCCAGTAGGAAGCTAGATATTTACTTTGTGTCTCTATTCACCACTCCATTATGGTGCTTCCTGAAATCACCTCTCAAATCAATGACTTCCATGCATGTCTTCCTCCTGTTGCTGCTTCTGGGAAACCCAACCTGAACATTAGGTTGAAGAAAGAAGTCATGGAATTTTCTGCATTCATTAATTCCAGGCTTCTTCCCCTTAAAGGGGGTGGGACGATGGCATCAAATCCTCAGTTAAGCTAGTGGGAAGCAGTAACAAGCTTGGAGACCAATTGTCATGCACTGGCTCATTAGGTGACATGGTGGCAGATTTCACTAATAGCTGGAGAAAGTAGATGTGAAAACTGAAAGATTTTAAAAAAGAATATTCTTAATATGCTGTCTTCAGATATAAATTAGATAAGCGTTGGTGGGGAAAAGGACGGGAAAACTAATGGAATCGTACAAGAGGAAATGTGTGTCATGAGGCTAAAATATATGCCACGTGGTAATAAATCTGTCAGACGTTCCTGTACTTCCTCTCACCTCTGTGAGCGAAGATCTCTTGTGATCTCTGGTGGCTTCCAGGCCAAATAATCAAAAGTTCACAAGTGAATCAGGAGAGATTCTTCACTCTGGAAGAGAATAAATATCTCAGATTTATTTTCCAAAACAAAATATTTTACAGAACACCTTATTCATGCCAATTTTTTCCCATTTTTAAAAAAATGATGCCAAGCAGATGTTGTTGTCCTGGACCTTAGACCTCTGGTTATCATTACGCAGCATTTATATTTATTTTTCAGTTAGCATCCAGAGATTTAGACAGGATTGAGCACATTCAGGGTGGTATGGCCATAGACTAGAGATTGCGATATCATCCATTCTGGCATTTTCCAGAACTATTTCTTTTAGTTGATTACTTACTTATTTAGAATAGATTTCACTAAACTTTGCCTAAGCTGGTCTTGAACTCCTGGATCCAGTGATCTTCTCTCCTCAGCCGTTGAGTAGCTGGGATGTCAAGTGTACCACTAGGCCCAGCTCTTTTCTTTCTTCTTTTAAATAATTATTTTTATTATTATGAACTTTAAAGTATGAACATATTGCATATTGGTCATATTCCTATTGGGTTATACTCTTATATCCCCTTTCTCCTGACCCCACTCCACTGAGGGTCTTCCTCAGTGGGGTTGTTGGCATTCTCTATGGGGTCTTGAATGCAGCAGTCAATGTCTTGGATACGCCTTCCCAGACAGTGGCTTCCTCTTCCTCAATGTTCTCTGAGTTTTGCCTGGTATAAGTCTCATTGAGTGCTGTGCTCTCTGCATCTTCTGAGTTTCTGCTTTGATGACTTTTGTGTGTCCTCACTGTCTACCACCATCTCCCTGGAGCTGGCTGTCAGGCTCGCAGCAAGAGCAGCACTCATGTGTAAATCACCACTCTCTGTAGAACCTCCTAGGCCCCGGCAGATGTGATAGAGACGACTTGTGTCATGCTAGACAGTGGGCTATCTTTTCTTGTTGTATTGATGGATTTTGGTGCTCCTCAGTATTAGTTGCCATCTGTAAAAAAAATTAAAAAATGGCAGATCCTCCAACCCAGAGTGAGAGTAGCATGGATGAAAAGAAGTAAACATAGATATTTGAAAGGCTTTTAATGGGCATACCCTCTCTTCCTAGCCAAAGAACAGTGGGAGCTTCTCTCTAGACTCTAGGACCTTCTATCATAGGATTCTGACTTGGTTCTCAGAACCAGGTATGAATGCCCTCCCTCCCACTTCGTGGACCTCATATCCAATCAGCAAGTAGTCGACTGTCCTCATATTGTGTGTACCACTCTTGCACAGGTGTGCACCACTTCACCAGCTAGTTGATCTTTTAGCTTGCAGATCTGCTTTTCACTCTGTTGGTGACTGTTTTCTCACATGGCACTTTCCAACACCATGGGGGCTAGCCATAGACAGCTGGCTTCCTTCTCAGTTTCAATGTGATCTCTGGTGATCCTGTGCATACAGCCTGTGGTGTCTCAGCAATCGGGTCTTAACATTTAGTTCTGGTGAGTAACCAAGTGCTTTGGTCTGCATTGTTTTGGAGACTTCTTTGATCTACCTGACCAACAGCCCTGTGTGTTCAGTTCAGTTCTGTCACTGGGGTTTACCAGAGCCTACGATTTTAGGGTTTTCTCTACTCCCTACAGGCACTTCTGCCTGGACAATCCCCCAGCCCCCCCCCACATGCTTATTAAGAGCTATTATCTCTTAATTAGCTAACAGGAGGTACTGATTAATGCCAAAATTAGTTTTGTGTAATTCTCCCCCCCCACCAGCCCCCTCCGGGACCCTTCCACCCTCTGCATTCTGCCCCTGCACTTGCCTGTCAAGTATCTCCTCCTCTCATCCCTCCTGGTATCCACTTTCTCCAGCCTCATTCTCTTCCTTGCCAGTTCTACTGCTGCTTACTACAACTTCAGACACATCAAGCTGTTCCATGTTAGGACCTGCATGGAAGAGAGTGGCATTTTTCTGAGTCTGTGTGACCTCTCAGTATGATTTTTTCCAAGCCCACCCATTTTCCTGCCAATATCATAATTTCATTTTTCCTTACCATTGAGTTGAATTCCCTTGTGTCTATGTACCACATCTTCATTGTCCAGTCATCAATTGATGGGCATTTGGCCCATTTCCAACTCCTAGCTAGGAGCGTGTGGTTATCCAATTTCTCCAGCACCATTTGTTGAAGATGCTGTCTTTTCTCCAGTGTGTGTTTTTTGGCCTTTGTTCAAGATTAGGTAACTATATTTGATAGAACTTAAACCTGGACCATCTATTGCATTGATCCATGTGTCTGTTTTTGTGCCAGAACCATGCTGTTTTTATTACTATGGCTTTGTAATATATCAGGTATCAGGTGATACTACCAGTAGTATTCCTTTTTCTGAGAATATTTTTAGCTATCTGAGGCCTTTTGCATTTTCATATGAATTTTGAGATTTTTTTCCTAACTTTGTTAAGAATATTGCTGGAATTTTGACTGGCATTGCATTGAATCTGTATATTCCTTTTGGTAGGATGGTATGCCAGCTCTTTATTGGAAATTTGAAACCATGGATTGGAAAAACCAGGAAAAAAAACTTTTGCCAAGGACAAATAATAGCCAACTAATGCAATAATTCTGTGATTTTTGAAGACTTCAATACTGAGACCAAAGCCAGTAAACAAATATGGGACATAAATCACAGATATTAAAAAATTCTTAACAGGCTAAATTAGTTCAGAAAACCCTCCCCAGTGTCATCTTTTTAAAATGATTTAGTAACAAGTGCATTGGTATGAGCTCAGAGTACAGGCAACCACAGCAGCAAAAACACTTGAGTGGGCTTCACCAGACTTTTGCATAAAAGGACACTGTCAAGAAAGTGAAAAGAAAGACTGTAGTATGAGAGAAAATATTTAAAAATTATCTGTTTGACAAGAAGTTAATAGCCACAATATATCAAGAACCCCTACAACTCAACAACAGAAAAACAACTCAAACAGAAATGTGAAAAGGACTGAATAGACATTTCTCCACATTGTCATGACTAGAAGCTCAGCATCACTAGTCACAATGATGATGCCATCAATATACTACTATCTGTAGATTTGCCTCTGGATATTTTATTAAAATGGAATTGTGAAATAAAAAGAAGTCTTTGGGTTCCATTAGCCAATGAAATAATATGTCATGAAAACCCAAACAGATGGGCTAACAAGAGATGAGAAGTGCAGGAAGTGACCTTGCACTGATTTTGTATGCATGGTGGATACAGGGGTGAAGGTCAACATGGTTCATTCTTGATTCCTTATATAGCTGACGTGTGATATCAGTGAGTGCTTAGATAATGGAAGCACTGCTAAAATATTATTGAATTTTTGATTATTGATAGATGGTATGTTGTGTGTGAACCTTTTCATGTCAGGGGTAAGTTATGTGTTGCCAAACAGGTCTTCCCCAAAAGATGACCCTTCAACTGGAGTGTGCTAAGAGGCAAAACGAGTTTTCACACATGAGCTCTCAAAAGGTTTCAAGATGTCAGAGTGATTTTCTGTAGAGAGCACTTTGAACTTGAAAGCATGAAGGCAGGGCTGGAGAGATGGCTCAGCGGATGGGGCACTTGCCTCCAGTGCCTAAGGCCCTGGGTTCAATTCCCCAGGACCCACATAAGCCAGACCCACAAGGTGGTGGCCCTGGTGCGCGCTCTCTCTCTCTCTCTCTCTGCTTGAAAAATAAATAAATAAAATATTTTTTTAAAAAGAAAGCATGAAGGCAATAGGGGAAGTGGGTCTTATTTTGAGGAAAAGAAAGTTTCGCCATCTAGTTCAGGGCAAGCTGTCTTCTTGTTCTTGTCTTGTTTCATTTCAACTTCTGAAAGAATGTGAACACTCTTTATAGCCAGACACTGTGGTACTTACCTGTAATCCCAGCACTCACTAGGCTGAGTTTCCTTCACCTCAAGAGGGAGAGATGAGCATGGGTAATGGTGGAACGCTATCATAAAATACATAAATAAATACTCATCACAGGGGAAATGACTTAGTATATAAGAGGACTTGATGAGCATGATTTTCCCTGAGTTAGTTTCTCTAGTATCCATATAAACAGGTGACCATGGCCACCTTTGCCTGTGAGAGCAGGAACAGGAGAGTCATTGTAGCTTGGTGGTTAGCCAGTCTGACCAAAACTAGCAGCTCCAGGTTCAGTGATCAAGGAGAGGGTGGAGAGATGGCTCAGCAGTTAGGGTGCTTGCCTGCAAAGCATAACGACCTGCGACCTGCGTTTAATTCCCCAGTCCCCATTGTGGAGCTCCTTTGTAGTGGCTTGAGACCCTGGTACATCTCTCTCTCTCTCTCTCTCTCTCTCTCTCTCTCTCTCTCTCTCTCTCTCTCTCCCTCTCTCTCTCTGTGTCTTTCTCTGTTTGCTAATAAAATAAAATGAAATTTTTTTAAATGAAAATTTTTTAAAGTCCAGTTCTTTAAACAAAAGTTATGGAGGAGGAAACCAAAGCAAAGGTCTTGGAGAGCTGGCTTAGTGGTTAAGGTGCTTGCCTGCAAAGCCTAAAGACCAGGCTTCAATTCCCCAGTGCCCAAGTACAGCCAGATGCACAAAACCAAACAAAAAACCACAAAGGTCTTCTCTGAGCCTGGTTGCATGAGGTCGTGCCCGCCCACAGGGTGTGTTTCCCGGGTGGACCCTAGGACACCCGCCCACCCTCTCCCCCTCCGCTGGGTGAGCCCATGCGACCCGAGGGCCGCACTCACTGCCGCTGGCTTTGCTCAGGTGAGCATCCTGTTGTTTTGCAGCTCGCCCGTGCCTCGTGGGAGAATGGAGCCCGTGGAGCGGCTGCGGGGACCCTTGCCGGCCGGCCTGGCGCGTGCGGCGGCGCTCGGTGCGGCAGGTGCCGAGGAACGGAGGGGCGCCGTGCCCCGCGCTGGAGGAGAGAGCCGGCTGCCTGGACTACGGGGCCCCGCGGGGCCGGGACTGCGCGCACGCCTTCGGTACGGAGGGAGATGCTTCGGAACGGGCCTGGGGGCCAGCCGCACGACTGTCATAAAGCACATGCATGCGGCTTTTCTTCTTCCCATGCTGGGGATTGAACTCGCGCACTAGGCCAGCACTCTCATGCACTCATGAGGGCTTTAGTGAATTTGGCTGCTGAAAGAAGACTTTAGGTAGGATGGTGATCTTGGACTCACAGCTACGCCATAGGCAGAAAGATCATTTTAGTCCAGGAGGGAGGTCAAGGCCAGTCTAGACATCATAACCAGACTTCCAGCTCCATAAAAGAAAAGATCTCTCTGGTTGTGGAATAGTCGGTGAAGGGGTGAGAAACGGGCTCGCTAGTGTGCCAGGAACTGTGTCTCACCAAGAAATAAACAGAGGTCAATGCCAGGGAGTTGATCTGGATTGAATCCAATAGAACAAAACACCAACTTTTCAGGAAAGCAAAGACCATATGTTTTTCATGAGAACATGGAAAATTTTATGTTGACCTAATCTTTATCCAACAGTTTCATTCCTACCTCTATTCTACATACAAATAAATATCTGTTGAAAGTTAACTTGACACCAGGCATGGGCTGGGTGCTGGAGCTGTGGTGAATTAACCTGCTGTGTCAACATAGATTGCAGTTTAGTGGGAGGGGACACAATGATCAGATCATCCCAGGATTAATTAATCCCAGAAATTTGCATCCATGTTAATTGTCCAACGGGTAGCAAACAAGTGAGTAGTATAGGGAGCTATGAGCAGGTATGATATTGTGATTTCCCTTGGTCTCAGAGCTCTGGAGGGCTTCCTGGAAGATGGGGTTGAGAAATATAATAGAGCCATCTAGCAAACCGAGCAGCCTGGTTAAACCTGATGGTTGACTGTGGGGTGGAGTGTGAGGGCTTGGGGGCTGGTCAGGAGCAAACATCAAACCAGGAGATCAGACTTCGTTGGGCAGTACTTAGACAGGATGTATTAGAGCCTGGTGGGCTTGGTCTAGGACGGAAGGATGGTACAGGAGTTACCAAGGTCGAGGGCTTAGTGTCCAGGTCTTAGTGTCTTGGTGATTCTGCTCAAAGAGCACAGTGGGGAGGTTCTGGACAAGGAAACTGCAGAGCAGTGGCAGCTTGGAGCTGTAGAACCATAAAGCTCTGTCTCATCAATGACCAGTGGATTTTGGGTGTAGTGCCATGGTATGCATGCAGGCAAGCCCTAAATGGCTATAATTCTGCTTGTTTGGCTATTTTTAAAACAACTGGATATATAAAAATTTGGGTTTTGTGCCAACAGCTTTTGAGCTAAAGTCTTTAGTCTGTGGTAAGGAAATAGCCAAGCTACCGACCATCTGTTGTCCATTTATGTAATAAATGTAACTAGGAAAACATGAGGTCCATTTGAGAAGCCCCAGGAAGGCTGTCATATTGGGGGCAAAGAGGGAACCCTATTTTGGATTCGCGTCTTTTTCTGAAGAGCCCTGTGCAACCACTGAGGTGTTTTCTGCAGGGGCCACTGTAGTCAGACCTGTGACAAGAGAGGATCATAATGGAGGGCTGGGCTGGAGGCTTCTCATTGATTGAGCGGTCACATTAAACTCATGGAGACACAATGTAGTGCCTCAAAGTGGTTGCTCACAGAAGCTGCCACAGGGTGCTGTCAAGGTCAGCATGTCCTCTGCAGAAACTTCGAGAAAGGCTCAGCAAGGAGCCCGCTGCACAACATTGGGGTTTTTCTTTGTTTTTGGTGGCTCACTATTAGAGTCAACCTATCAGAAATCATCCGTTCTATTCATTTGTGGTGTTTCTTAGGCACTTTAGGCCCTTGAGTGCTGTTCCAGGCTGTTGTACATCCCTCTCAGCCCTGGTACTCTTCACAAAAGGATCGAGTGGCAGGAAAGTCAGGAAGAGGGTAGAGAACAGACTGAGAGTGCCAGGAAGCAGGATTGTCATTCTCCCAAGGGACAGGGTAGCCCTGGGCAACCGGGCTCATACCAGAACGCTGGGGGTATTCTCTGTGCCTGGAGATGTCCACTTCTCTGTCCTCTGGATCCATATGACCTTCCACCTGTCCTCCAGTGACCTCCTGTCACTGTTCCTGCCACCACACCTGTTAAGATGATTTGATGCAGTGATTTTTGTTGTTAGTTTTTCAAGGTAGGATCTCGCTGTAGCCCAGGCTGACCTGGAATTCACTATGTCGTCTCAGGCTGGCCTTGAACTAACATGATCCTCCTACCTGTGCCTCTCGAGTGCTGGGACTAAAGGTGAGTGCCACCATTCCTGGCTGCAATTATTTTGCTTACTCCTGGAAGCTGCTAATGATCGTGATTTAAAGTTGGCAGGCAACATCTGAACCTAGCCTCTCCTCTGAATTGCATAAAGTAACAATCCCCTAGTTTGCAAAGAAAAAGAAGTCTCCACATTTTTAGCCCTAACCTTGGTCCCTAAGGTTTCCTTGTCCGTAGGATGCTTCCTAATGATAATGCCTGTCATAGCGTGGTGGAGAGGAAGGGAGACTTGACTGGTCCATTCCAGTGGTTTCTAACAGGAAGTTCTGAGCCAACAGCATTAGCACCACCAGGGAATCTGTCAACCATGCAAGTCCCCACCCGTATCATGAGTTCAGAACTCTGAGCTCGTGGTTCTGATGTTCACTGGTGTTTGAGCACAGGCATGGACACACCCCCTGCCTGGGTCATTGCTAGAACAAATTCCCAAAGCACATCGCCTTTTGTGATGACAGTGCCAAGCGGAGAATGTTTTCTCTACCAAAGAACTTTTCAGAACTAATGATAGATGCTTTTCACTCTGCAAGAGGGAGATAGACGACAGAGGCTTGCTATTCTTTCTTTGCTTTAACAAACCTTTTCTTTCTCAGAGCATTTCACTAGATGACTGGAGTTCATGAAATGTACTTCAGAAATTGATAGATAAGTAGAGGAAAACAAAAGGGAAGTGAGAAACGGTGATGTGAACATACCCAAGTTGATGAATTAGTTAGTGCCCCGGCCCATTTCATCCTGGCTCCTGTGCTCTTCTGTTCCATGAATATTCAATATTTCTTTATCATGTGGCATCACTGTGATAGGTTGTGAAGATCCAGATGTGAATAACAAACATCCCAGCTTGTAATAGCTCAGGCTGATTATCACTGTAGTAAAAAGACACTGTTTGGTGTGGGACAGAGAAAACCCACAGAGGAAAACTTAGTTCTGCTGCCTAACCACCTGTGTACCTGTTACTACCTCCCTCCAGCCTGCTAAACTTCCAAAACGTGGATTAGGAACCTTTGTTCACTCACAGCATACTCATCCTTCACACCTGAATGGCTGAGAGTTTTTATAGACATCAAGTCAGTCTTCATAAAAATCTTAAAATCCTAAAAGGGAGTGGACTCATTTTGATGGCTGCTGTCACAAATTACCAGAAACTCGAAGAAGCACAAGTATTATGTTACAGTTCTATGGGATGGAGTTTCACCATAGGTCTACATGCACTGAAGTCACTGGATCAGCAAGGTGCATTCCTTTCTAAAGGCTGCAGGCATGTCTAGCATTTGGACTTCTCTGGGATACATTATCACTTACCATGTTCACACTTGAGAGCTGCACAAGTGAAGTTACAAAAATCTCATGTCTTAAGTAAATTACAATTTTGTTTGGGCTTGCGTAGTTATCCTGAGTCTCTCGTGGTCCATGGTTGGACACTTCTGAAGGGAAAACCAGTTCCTTGCTTTTCTTGTGGATGAAAGGAGATCCTTGATACACAGATACAGAAAGCACAGCAGAGTCCGTCCTCCAGCTATGTGGAAAGCAGAACTTGCAAGTGAATAGCTGAGCTTAGATATTTGGCTAAAGTGAGTTCCAAGCACAGTGTTGAAGGTGCAGCCTGATTTACTCTTGCTGCTCATAGTCAAGTGTGTGTGTGTGTGTGTGTGTGTGTGTGTGTGTGTGTGTGTGTGAGAGAGAGAGAGAGAGAGAGAGAGAGAGAGAGAGAGAGAGAGAGAGAGAGAGAGAGAGAAACAGTTGGATTTAATGAAATCAGAATATGGAGTGGGTAATTCTCAGCCTATGAAAATGGCCAAAGGATGCTAGAATTAAGAGATCTGCTCTTAGAAAAACACTGAAGATGTGGGTGTAAAGTCTCTTGGTGCTTCAGAAAGTTAGTGACTTAAACAAATTTATTCTTGCAGTTCTGTAGATTAGACCTTTGACACAGGGCTCACTGGGCTGCCCTCACAGTGAGGCTGAACACATTTCTATCTTTACTGCCAGCAACACTGCATCTGCTCATGTCATTCTTTTAAAGTCACATCTCCCTTCCTCTCTTAAAAACTATTCTTACAATACTCTATTTTGTTTTGATCTTTTTCTTGACAAGTTTTATGCATGGATATAATGTATTTTGATCATAATTCATTTCCTCGACCTTTTGTCTCTCTCCCCCACAAATCCCTTTTACAAACACCTTCTTTCCAACTATTCTTTCCTCTACTTGGATGTCTTTTTTCTTGGAGGGGGTGAAATAAATGTTTCATTTAGTGCTGAGCACTCAACAGTCACTTATTCTTAGCACTTTGGTTTTGAGTTTTGAGTTTTTGCCAGTTGTCACAGCCAACTGCAAATGAAGCCTCTCTAACCAAAGGTGAGAGCAACACTAGTCTATGATGTAAACATAAATCTTTAAATGGCAATTTGATGAACACAACATATCCAGCTAAATAGCAGTAGCAGGTTTCCCCCCAGAGCCTACGATCTTCCCAACCATAGGCTTTGAGCTAGGTTTTTGGGAGCCAGTGTGAACCAGGATTGGATTATTTCCCATGAAGTGGGCCTCAAATCCAATCAGAGAGAAGTTTGTCACCCCCATACTAGTCATACCATTATTGCACAGTAGGCACATGTTGCCTATGAGCAGACCTCTTTAAGATCCCTTGTGATTATCTGGGATCCAAGAGAAGCTTCCTGTTTTCAGTTCAACTGGGTAGCAACTTTAGTTTCATCCTTTAGTCCCTGTTTGCCAGGTAGCATTATATATTCACAGGCTCTGGGGATAGGACGAGGGCATCTTTGGGGTGCCGTTATTCTGTTTACCACAAAGAATAGGACAAGGTCATTATCCTTGGTTGACATAGGAAAGCACTGGAATTCTGAGAGGTGTCAGCATTGTGAAAGGCTGTCAGAACTTAAACCTGAATCTCATGGCTGTAGGTCCTATGGGGATTTTCCCTCCATATTGTCATCATTGAAATTGTTACAGAGACTCAAGACCAAGTAGAAATATGAAAGCCCCACAAAGCCAGTGAACATGATCACTAAAACTCTCCTGTTAATGATATTTCCCTAAAAACAAATGTAAAAGGCTGATTTAGGGCTGGAAAACAACTCATAGGTAAGAGCACTTGCTGTATCAGCATGAGAATCTGAATTGATCCCCAGCACCCAAGTAGAAAACCCTGCAGGCAACCCCACTGCTGAGGTGGTCAGAGATAGAAGGATCACTGGGTCCCCCCGGTCAATGAGTCGAATTAAAAAAAAAAACAGGGAGCTCCAGGTCCAATGTGAGATTCAGTCCCATGAACATAAGGCAGGTAGAAGCCGTAAAGGAGTACAGATGTCCTCTGTGGTCTCTGTGTGCATGGGACACGGGACACATGTCTCAGCACACATGTGCATACATCACACACACACACACACAATAAGTCAATAGATGAAATTTTCAATTTGTCACACATTACTGATGTTTGTTCACATTCCCCGGGCCAGCAGCGTGGTGAACACTGTTAATCCCTGTGCTCTTGAGACAGGTAGGAGGATGGCCATGAGTTTGAGGCTAGCTTGGGACTACAGAGTAAATTCCAGGTCAGCCTGGGCTAGAGTGAGACCCTGCCTTGAAAGCAAACAAGAAATAAGAGAGGCATATTTCCTTCGAAAAGAAGATGAGTGTGCATTGAGATAAATTATCGGCTCCCAGGAAGATGTCTTTGTCAGCTTCCCATCTTACTCTTCTGCACAGTCTGCAGAGCAGTGGTTCTGAGCCTGGCATTGTGTCAGAGGGCTTAGGAAATCCTCAAAGCTAATTTAATTTCCTTTCATGTCCACAAGAAATATGAGCAGTGCCGTGCTTTTTCAAAGTGGAAGCGGTGAAAGTGAACAATGGTGGGCACATGGAGTGCCAGGAAAGCTGGCAAGTGGCCTGCGAACAAAAACATCACATTTGAAAGTTGCTGCCAGAAAGGGGAAGGGAGGGGAAGGGAGGGGAAGGGAAGCCAACATTTACACAGAGCCTTTGTCCCGCAGCAGCACTGCGTGCTTCCACGCATGAGCAGAGGCCGGACTGACGGCAAGAATAATTTCCAAATTCTTTACAACTCTTAAAACTTTCAGGGGCATTATTAAGGAGTGGTCTGGCTCTAAGTGCCCAGTCACCTGGCTCCTGATCTGTTTGCTGAAGTGGGGGGAAAGAGGTTCTTGCAGTGGAAGTGCCAGTGGTCCGGATCCCAGGGCTGCAGCAGGCAGAGCTGGGCCAGGCAAGGTCTTGTTTGTAGACATGAGCTGTGGTGAGGCCGAGGCAGGAAGAGCAGAAGTTCGAGGCCTTATCAAGACTCTGTTGTTTCAAAACAAAGAAACAAGCACTGCAACCACAACTGTGAACACAAAACACAGAAACTGAATGTGTGTGTTGGCAGTAAGTCAGAGAGGGAGAAAGAGAGACTCATGTATACTAGTAGCCTGGCCTCAGATGCTCTATGGAGCAAAGATGATCTTAAACTGCTGATCCTCCTGCCTCGTCTTCCGAGTTGAGCATTACAAGTGTGCACCACTGCCCCGGTTTATGTGATGCCCAGGATCAAACCCAGAGCTTCATGCTTGCTACAATGTCCTCTACCAACTTTGCTCATCTCAGCCTCTGGTCAGTAGGTCTTAAAAGGCAGGAAGTAGTTTCTGGGTTGAGAACCTTTCTTAGTCAACTGTTAGCTGTTTTCTGGTCATGAAACTCTGTGGGCTCTAGTTTCACGAGGAATAAAATGGTTTTAACACCTCTTTACAGAGATTTTGTGAAGTGTGAATGGATGGTGTGAAATTGCTCTGTAAGTGGGCAGGCAGTGGGGACACAAGAGGCCTTCATGCCAAGGGCATGCCTACAGTCCACTGTGCCCACTGTGACCCCTGTGCCGCGCCTCTCACAGGGCCTGATGGGACTCCAAGCGATGAGCTAAAACTCTCCCCTCCTTTCCTTTCTGGAATATGACTTCACAGTAAGGACAGAGATTAGTGACAGAACTAAATACTTCATGGGACTCTCACCTGTGGCTCTCAGCAGCACGCTCTGGGAGATACTGCCTGGCTCTGCCATTGTGAACATGAGCCTTGAACACCTTTCTTAACCACTCTGTGCCATGCATTTCTCATCTATGTAATGTGGAAACGATGGGATCTATTTCTGGGGTGATTGTGAGAATGAACTCAATTATACGTGAAAATGACTTAGATGTGAGTGGAAACTTAGAATTGCCTAATTGTTAGCTTTCATTTGTATAACTGTTATATTAGAAACTATGATCGTACACTTCCTTTTCACTTCTTAACCTTTCCCCCCTCAGTCTGAAGTATATTCACTTGAAACTTTTGTAAATATATGTACACACACATACACATATATATATTTACACTATATATAATCCACATAAATGTTTTGAAATACAGAAAAAACCTGAGCATGCTGGGGAAATGGTTCAGTGCTTAGAGGCATTGGTTTGCAAAATTTGCTGGTTGGAGTTCAATTCCCTCACCACTCATGTAAAGCCAGACACAAAAAGTGGCACAAGTGTCTGGTATTCCTTTGAAAAGGACCTACCTGAGGGGCTGAGGACATGGTGCAGTGGGTAGCGTGTGGTAGTGGGTAGCTATACAAGCATGAGGACCTGAGTTCGGATCACCAGCTCCCATATAAAAGCTGGGAGGGTGGT
>PVHP010011276.1:32585-45601 GCA_004024765.1 Zapus hudsonius | reverse complement strand
TCTTGTAGTAAAGAAGAAGGCGGACACTTCAAGCATTAGCTATAGTAGAAAGTTACTTGAAGGAACAAACTTCCACTGAATTCTTGTTTTATCTCCCTCTACAATGTCTGGAAGCTGTGGGAGATTTCCCTGGATATTTTTACCTCATTCTTTTTATTTCTAGCCACTGTGTTTTATGCCTTTCTCATCTCCCATAATCTTTTTTATTAAATATCTCAACCACATTTTATTCTGACTCTGAAGTCTTGGACATATGCAGAGTGTAGGAGTAGAACAGGAAGCCAGCATACACACTTCTAGACATTTCAATCTGATGCCAAGAGCTTCACTTTCACAGTCAAGAAAACAACAATATGTGACTATCAATCACAAAGAAAACTTTCCACCTTAAAACCAGTATGAGAAGATTTTTCCTCAGAATTAGAAATAAAACCATTTTATACACATAAAATTAAAGTGTTTTATACATAGATGCATGATTTGCATGGTAAACTGAATAAGCAAATCAGAATGAAAGAAAACTTTTTCTTATTCTGAGTCATTTCATATCCATGGATCCTGAATGTGGAAATAATCTTCCATTGGTCACTTTTTATTATTAATTATAGATAACCAGAAAGAATTTTAAATGGTCTGAACCTGCTCTCTGTGTTCAAAGACACCAGAGTCAGAATCCAACAATTCACAGGAATTCTTGTGAAATGATCATGAAATCTCATTCCTGAATAAAATGCTTATTGGTAGGACAGAAGGTTGACTCCTTAGTACTAAGTTCAGAGTTCAAGTGAAGAATCAAAGGAAATTAATTTTCTTCCTGTTATGCTTATGTTACTTGAAAGCCCCCGTGTTGCTGCACCTCTCTGCTGTTTTGTGCTCCCATTCGGGACATTTGCTAAAGCTCTCAGAGCATCTTGTCACCCACAAGGATTTTCTCAGGAAAATGAAGGATTTCCCTGGGACAACCACAGACATTGTCATCATTTCTACATAGAATTTTAGGTAGACTACTGAAAAGCTGCCCAACTGACTAAGAGCCGTATGAAGGGATCGTACCTGCCTTTCTCCAATTATATCTGTTGATTCACATGTAAGTATGCACTGTGCAACTATAAAGCAACACACATGTAAAATACTACTGTTTTATATTGTGTCTTCCAAAGAGTCTGAATTCTATGAAGACTTTACAGTTCTGTGGTATTTCTGATAAATTCCTAGATTTATATCCCAGTTCTTTTAACAGAGTTTGCATGCACTGAATAATTCTCAGATTTCTTCCTGGGTCATATGTCTACTAGGGAATAAATTTACTGTACTGAGGCAAATATCAGGTAACACATTCTATTTTGCATTTTAAAAATGCTTAGGGATGTGTTAAAAGATGTTCTATAGAACAGCTACCACACAGTGCCTATTAGGGTAGAGTTTAAAAACTAATTACGCATTCATGCGTGCTTAGTTACTGAGCCATAAAAATGCCCAAATAAGCAATTTGTAGTGATCCAGTGTGAAATAGTTGTCCTATTAGCACTTAATCTGAAGTGTATGGGAAAAGGCTTTTCTTCAAATCAAAAATAAAATAGAAGCCAATACTTTGCTTGATGGTAAATGGATCCAAATGCAGTTAAGCCTACTGCATGATGTGTTCGCTGCTGGCTTTTCTCTTCACCTGAAAATTATGCATCAAATTACAGAAGTTATTGTAAGCAATTAACATACCACATGCTTTTAGTTTGAATGCCATTTTCTTGCAAGTTTTTATATCTTCCATCTTTATATTAAAACATATTGATACTTTTACCTTTCATAAACTTGAACTCAACATACTAAAGAATTTTAATTTTCTACCACCAATTCTTTTGGGGAGTGCTTGGAGATTTGCTTACATTTATGAACATTCATTATAGGGTCAGAAAATTGTTGAAACAAAGATCCTTGTTACTTTCTTTGGACATGTTTTCTTTATTTCCTTCTCTTTCTTTTTGAATTATTTTAATTTAATGTATCATGGTCTAAATGCAAATCACATTCACCAATCATTATCAGCTGGTGAATAAAGTCTGAATAGACACAAGTATGTCGCTTTAAATTAACAGTTTTTACAGACTTCAGTCATAGATGCAGGATAAAACTGCTTAGCTACTATTACTCAAATTTTTCTCTCATATTATAACATAGTAGCAACACCACCTTGGACACAATATTTATGAGTAAAAAGAAGATAAAGCATGCAGGTAGAACGAAGCCAAGAGCATATCATTTGGACTGCTCTCCAGGATTGCCATTTACCAAGGTCATCACCAGCGCTCTGTGTCTTCAGCAAGAAGACACTACACCTTTTGAACTTTAGTGATTATTTGTTTATTTTATATACTTATATCTCATTAGAAAACCATTAATAGGTAATTTGTTATTGTTTTTGAAGCACAATGTCACCTTTCTCTATCATATTTTTGAGCAAGTGGCTGCCTTTAAGCTCTCCACTACCAACATTTAAAAGGCTGCATTTAATCTGCCCAATCTGAGTAAGCAGCTGTCCTTCACTGTCTGTGGAGTATGGGTTTCAGAGACACCAGGATACCATAATTAAAAAATGTGCAAGTGCTTTGTATACAATGGTACAGTATTTGCATGTTATCTATATAAACCCTCCAAAAATTTTTAAATCACTTCTAGATCATATATAATACCCAATATGATATAAATGTTGTATGCACAGTTGTTATATTGTATTTTATGGAATGATGACAAAGAAAACCCTGCAAGTCTTCAATACAAATGCAATTTTTGCCATATCTTCAATCTGTGGTTGGTTGAATTCAAAGGCAGAACCCACAGATATGGAGGGCAAGTTTTGCTAGTTTGATACAATTTAAATAGTACCTGTAAATAAAATATGCAATGTCTCTGATTTCACTTCTTTTCTCCTGCAAAGGCTTGTGGTTATTGTAACCTCCCAGAGTAGAGTGGATGAAATCTTGGAACTAAGTGTGGTCCTCTGAGATTTGGTTTCCATGGTGATGCTCACTGTTCTCCAGGTTGCAGCTCACCCTGCTGGAATAATTCTGCCAGCCTGCATCACTCTTCGGTCCATGCCTTCTTCTCTGGGTTAGGATCTAGTAATAGGCTTAACCTACCTCCATTGAGACCCCAGCCCTTATTTTAATAATTACACACCACACTTCACAGAAATTCTGAGGGAATCAGCATTTTTGCACAACTCTAAACCATTCTTAGTCCAGCAGTGCTTTGAGGCACATATCTCTGTACTTATAAAATACATTTATTATTCACATGGGTTTTCAAGTCTATTGTGATATTGCAAAATATGATTGGAAAGCATTTTTCCTGGCTGGGCATGAGTATACAGGCACAGACATGTATCTCAGCACTGGAGAGGTTGAGACAGGAGGATAATCAGTCCAAGGCCAGCCTGTACTATATAACCAAACCCTGTCTTAGAAAGTCAATGACTTTGAGCACTTAGTCTAGCATGTGGAAGGCCTTGGATTCCACTACTAGATGCAAAAAAAATGAAACAAAAGGAAATTTTTTCAATCTCATTTTAATAATTTTCCCAGTCTTATGTTCATCTCATTCCTTCAACCCAATGGATGTCAGTAAGCTAAGGAAAATGTCATGTAGGGAGAAGTAAAACCAAATCATATTACTGTTTAGTATAAAATCAAAAACAATTGAAAGACCTAAAATAAATGCAATCCAGTTCATTCAATAGTTCACTCAGGAAAGTGAAAGAGCAAAGAGAAGTAACTGAATGACTGAAGCCAAATGAAGGAAGACAACCAGAGAAAGAAGCTGACAGATGATCTGATCAAACTTGGAGAGAGTAAGTCATTCAACCCTGCATGCTTTTTAACATTTTTATCATAATAAAATTATATATATATATAAACAAAACAATATCCACAGTATCATAAATTATTAGAGAAAACCATTGAATCCAGGATGACATACTGAATTAAATACTCTCCTCCCCTGCCCAGGGCTCTTACATTCTTTCCACCACCTTTTCTTCAAATTTCCCTGAATTTAAGAGTCTCTGAATTTGTGTTTTGGACAAATTTGGTGTCTATCTCCATTATCCTTCCCTAGGATATCTGCCTTGCTGTGGAAATAGCTCTTTTGCTCATCACACCACTGCTGAGTAGAATTCCATGGTGGAAATGTACCACATTTTTGATATCCATTCGTCCAGCAATGGGCATTTAGGTTGGTTCCAATTCCTAGCTATTATAAATTGAGCCACTATAAACATGGTTGTGCAGATGTTTCTGTACTGAAATGAGCAGTCCTAAAGATAAATGCCAGTAAAGGGACAGCTGGGTCAGCTGGTAACTCTATATCCATCCTGTTCAAAAGCCTCCACACTGCTTTCCATACTGGTTGTACAAGTTTGCATGCCTACCAGCAGTGGAGGAGGGTTCCTTTTTCCCCACATCCTCACCAACATCTATCATTGGTAGATTTTTTAATGATTGCCAGTCTTACTGGAGTGAGGTGGAATCTCATTGTTGTTTTGATTTGCATTTCCCTGATGATTAATGATGTAGAACGTTTTCTTAAGTGAGAGTTGACCATTTGTATTTCTTTCTCTGAGAATTCCCTGTTGAGCTCAGAGGCACATTTTGTGAGAGGGCTGTTTGATGCTTTTTTATTTAATTTTTTTTGAGTTTTTTTGTACGTTCTAGATATTAGACCTCTATGTTATAGCTGGCAAAGATTAACTCCCAACATGCTTGCAGTTTATTAGCTTTGAGTATGCTATGCTTGTCTGTTCAGAAGCTTTTTAGCTTGATGAGATTGAGTGATTGCTGCACTTCCTGGTTTACTGGAGGTTTGCTCAGGAAGTTTTTCCCTACTCCTATTTCATAGAGAGTTCCCCCTATTTTTTCTTCCAGGGTTTCCAGAGTTTCAGGTCTTATGTAGGGGTCTTTGATCCATTTGGAGTTGATTTTGGTGCATGGTGAGAGGAATGGGTCTATTTTCCTTTTTTTACAAGTGTTTATCCAATTTGTCCAGCACCATTTGTTGAAGATACTATCTTTACTCCAGTTGACATTGTTGGCATCTTTATTGAATATCAAGTAGTTATAGTTGTTCGAGCTTAGGGCAGGGTCTTCAATTCTGTTCCATTGGTCTATCTGTCTGTTCTCATGCCAGTACTGTGCTGTTTTTGTTACTATGACTCTGCAATATATCTTTAGATTGGGTATGGTGATACCTCCCAATGAGCTTCTTTTACTAAGCATAGCTTTGGATGTGTGAGGCCTTTTGCCATTCAAAAAAGTTTGGAGATTATTTTTTCTATGTCTGCAAAGAATGTCACTGGTATTTTTATTGGCATGGCATTGGATCTGTATATGCATCATGTTTTAATATAAAGCTATATAGGGAAATAGGGAATAACGTTCAGTGTTTAAAGGCACTTGCATGTTAAGCTTGCCAGCACATGTTCAATTCCCTGGCACCCACGTAAAGCTGGATACAATCCAGAAATCACAGTTGCTGAGGCAAGAGACCCTGTTTAAGAAGGTGGAGCACACCTGCCTCAAGGCTGTCTTCTGAGCTTCATGTGTGAGCCATGGCACACAAGAACACACATACACAAATTAACTTTAGTAAAACTAAGCTTTACCACATCCCCCAAAAACGCCAAAACACTTAGAAACTCATTTATGTGTAAATCAGTAAAAACACTACAGATCAAAGCCTATTCTGCTGACATGGTTTTTTAGAAAGGTACCTAGTGATGTTTATGAGAACCACCTTAATGGGCTTCAGGTCTTTCCTGGCTTCTCATGTCAATTGGCAGCTGACCCACCCATCCTTTCATGGCCTGTCATGTTATTGTTTGTAGAAATCATAACTTTAAATTTTTTATAAATCCATTTTCTTTATCTATTGAACATTCTATCATTTTATGGCCTGTTCTCTTTCTCTGGATGAATCAGGACTGTGGCATTATAGAACATTACTGAATTCTTCATTGTTTTGTGTTTCTAGAAACTCTATTTCTTCTTCTCAGAAGGCCATACAAGTGTAATTTTTTAATGTGTTATATGATAAATATATGCATCAAATGAAAAAAGATATGATACTTTTTTGCTTTCTAGCTGTGTGTTTAAATTGATCAGTGATTTATGGAACAAATTTGAAGTTAATTAAGAAAATATTTAAACACAGATTTAAACAGAGAAAGAGAGAGAGAGAAATTTAGAATGATACATATGAACCCAAAGCAAGGGTGGGTGTAGGTTTCTCAAGAGAGTCATCTTAAACTGATTTTTTATTACTTTCCATATGCTAAACATTAACCCCTGGGAATAAGGTAATAAATGCCCTGTGCTGTGTCACAACTTATCCTAAGCACTCTGCATGCATGTCATCATTCTTGTGGACATTTCACTGTAATATTTTTGACAGTGGCAATGGTAAGAATGAAATCAGTGAGCATGAAGCTTTCCTAAGTGGGTATTTTAGTTTTTTACAGATACCAAAACAGAGGTTTATATAACAGAAATTTACTGTCTAACAATTCTGGAGGCTAGATGTCCATGGTCAAGACCCCATTACATCTGAGGATCTTATGAGAGAAATCTGTCCCATGTTTTCTCCCAGTTTCTGATGGCTTGTTTTCAATGGTTGTCTTTGTTTAGACTGAATATCTCCTCCTCAATCTGCACACAATGTTCTTCTTGTGTGTGATTCTTTGCAACAAGCCTTCCCTGCTTTACAATGATCTCAGTCATATTGGATGGACTACAGCCCCTCTAAAACACATCATCTTAAATAGTTATATCTGCAACCATTCCATTTCCAAAAAAGGAAGGTTATTTGTAAATAACCTGTCAGGTGTGGGGGGAATAGGACTTCATTAAATAAATTTGGAGGGATGCAAGTTATGGTGGCTTGGGTGAAATGTCCCCTATAGGCTTATGTACTTTGAATACTTGGTTCCCAATTGGTGGCAATTTGAAAAGATTGTGAAGACTCTTGAAGGTGGAGCCTTGGAGATGTGTCACTGGGGTGAGTCTTGAAACTTATATCCAGCCTCTTTGACAGTGCTAGCTGAGCTCACTCTTGCTACATCCTTCTTCCTGATATGACTAGCGACATCCCACCTGTCTGCTCTGCCATGCTACACTCTCTCTACTATGATAAAGCTTTGCCTCAAAACTTTACATCAAAATAATTATTCCATAAGCTGTTTCTGAGTGTTTGGTCCCAGCAATGAGAAGGTAACTGCTACACAATTCAATCCTCAAGAAGATACTTACCAGGTAGTTGGTTTCTGTAACTTCAAAGGTTGCTTTCAAAAATGAGTTGTTGTTTTTTATAGCAACAGTTCTTTTTGTACAGAAATATTTGTGGTGTTTCTCAATACTTCGTGACAGTAATATCTCATATTAAGAAAAAGGGGGATCAATGGGAGTGGGTAGGAGGAAAGGGTAATGGGGTGAGTATGATCAATGTACTGTATATGTGTGTGCATACATATGTATGTATGAAAATGTCATAATGAAACCCATTTTTACAATGAATACACATGAATCAAAAATATACATTCAAGTCAGGAATGGTGGTTCATGCCTTTAATCCTAGAACTGTGGAGGCAGAGGTAGGAGGATCACCACGTGTTTGAGGCCAGCCCAAGACCACATAGTGAACTCCAGGTCAGCCTTGGCTAGAGTGATACCCTACCCTGAAAAACCAAATATGTATATTCAAAAATATATGACTGAAGGTAAAGGTGTCTACTTAGAAAAAGGTAGAGGATGAGTGAAAAGGGAAGAGATGGGGCTGATAAAATAATAGGAGGGATTGGAAAAAGTTTAGTCTTCAGAAGTTTCAAATTCCTTCCTCTGTTACTAGAGCAATGATGCTGGGAGCTACTAATTCAACAACTACCCACCTTCAAAAAAAATCCAAACTCTCTCTGATATTCTATGATCTGGATATTGGCGTAGTCCCAAAATATATATGCTGAAGTGCTAATGGCTAAGGTGATAGTATTAAAGGCAAAGATCTGTAAGAGGCGATAAAGTCGTAAGCATGGAGCAATTATAACATAGAATTGGTGCTCTTACACAAGAGGATCCAGGGAGCCTCTAAGTAAAGACACAGCAAATACATGACTGTCTAGGAACCAGGAAGTGGGCCCTCACCAGACCCCAAATCTTCCAGCATTTTGATCTTGAACTTCTCAGTCTCTTGCTTTTCTGTTATTCTTAGGCCATTGGTTCATGGCATTTTGTTATAACAGCACTGATAGACTAATATAGACATCAAATACCTTCTTTACAGAGGTTTATATCACTGGTGGTAGACTTCAACTGTCCTCCCAAGTTCTTTTTGATAGAAAAGCAGTATTACCTACCCAAAGAGAAGGTGATTCCTAGGAAAACAAGCCTAAGCCAATGTGAGACCCAGAAGAGCAGCTTCCAGCACAATGCCTTGGTTAGATATACAGTCAATGATTATCATATAATAGAGTTGATTAAATGTTGAGTGTTACCAGAATAAATACACATAAAATATGTTTTATAAAGGAGGCTGAGAATTACCACAGAGAGCAGCGTTCCATGTTCAAGAGATCTACTTAGGGCCTAAGATTTCACTTTGCCATGACACAATGTTTGGGAAGCTACCATACTGTTTGAACTTCTTTATATCTTGTTCATTATGTTTTCACATTTTAAAAATAAAGACAAATGAGAGAAAGAGGTTTAAACTTGACTTGCTTACTGTTAGAAGTAAGGTCATATATTTTAAAAACAGTTTACAATAAGTATACTACAACCTCTAAAGCAGGTTGTAATAATCTATGTTATGCAAACCCAGTCATATGTTCCTTTCCAGCAAAAGGAGATTCTGTTTCTCATTCTTCCAGCTACGTAGAGTTCCGCCTCCAGAGTGGTGTGGGTGTCACTTTAGACAGTAACTGGATCTTCCTAGTCACCATGCCTTTATTTATTATAAGGGATGCCAAAAAAAAGCTTTCTATAGATCCTACTCTCAAAAACAAGAGATAATTATTTTTCTACAGGTCTATATTTCAACATTTTTCTTTTCTCCACCTAGACCTTTGATAAGCACAACTAGAAAACACATCACTAAATTCAATTGCTGGAGTACCTGCTAGCTACCAGCTACAGGATCATTCAGCATCTCTCTTCCAGTAAAGCTGGTGTCCTCGCTGATTGGTACATTCAATCTTTAAACGTTTAAAGGTTAAAAGCCATATATGGTTTACGATTGTAATCAAATTCTAATCTATACTTAGGTCTTAATTTAAATTAGATGAAAACTTAAAGATTTAGTAGTAGATGAATAGATGACTTTAATTATGCATAATGGGGCTGTTCTTGATTTCAGTTTCAACATACTAATAAATTACATGTATTGAACTTTTGATTGAATACTCAAATTATTTTAGAGGAATTATATACCACTGTATGGAGTTAATAAATGTGAATGTTAAAAGGTCTGTGTTTACAAATAGTGTTAATGCAGACATGATAGGCAAATTGACCTTATTTTGTATATTGTGGATGTGTCCTATAGATTTACCTCATGCTCACTCAGCTCTGCTTCGCTTAACAGACATTCCCCTGTATGTGTATGTACTTTATTTACACTGGGGGCTGTGAGCAGGGTCTGCATGCTGATTCATGTCTTCTGTATCTGAAGTCAAGGATACTAGCACAGCCTTGTTCCTTTCTGTTGTCTCCATGGTGACAGAAGCTCTGCATGTCTTTCCTGTTTGAGACATGCTACTGACTGATCATATATATATATATATATAATTATCATATATATATATATATATATATATATATATATATATATATATATATATATATATATATAAATTTCCCACACACACAGGATTTTTCCCTGTGAGCAAAGCTTAGACCATTTATCATGAACCCACAACTGCACATTTTCTTCAGCAGATTTCAATAGCTATTTTAATTGATTTTTGATGTTTGAGCTCTGTCAATAATTCTGCAATTATAAATTGTAGGGGTTTTGTTTTGAGCATTTAAAAAGTCAAAATTATATGTACATGTTGATATTAAAATAATCATTGTCGGAATGTTCTAACTTTAAAAAGATCCTGTTCAAATACCTCAATTTCTGGAATGAGTTTCAATTCTCCAACCAAAGTCTCTGAACAAAATGCAAAATGCATAGTCCCCCTCACTGAGATGTGTGGTACATTCATGAACCCACAGTGAATACCACAACCCCACTGAGTGTGGCCCTGAGCGGAATGGAGGCAAGAGGGGGGAATAAGGATATAACCCAATGGGAATATAGCTAAGAAGCAATATGTTCATACTGTAAAGCTTATAATAATGACAATAATTATTTAAAAACTGACCAGTGAATAAGGAACACCCCAAAGGAATAGAGAGGAAGGGAACACTGTGGTCATGGGAAGTACTAGGTAGGAGAAACAAGCTCCTGGAGCATGTAGCCACGCCCAAAACTGTGAAAACCAAGAAGAAATGATTGATCAATGGTATATTGGGAAGGGCAATTAAAACATGCACAGATTTCACACCTTTCCCTGAAGTCTCCATATTTTCCCGTGCAGTAGTGAATGACAGGTGAAGTCATTTTCATCTCTAAAACAGGTTGCAGAGTTCTCAATAATTCTCTGTATAACTAATGTGTAAGAAAGTAATTATTTCACAAAATGAACCAAAACACTGACCACGCTAATGTCATATCCATAACCTTCACTTCAGAGAAAATGCCAGCCCACCCCAAACAGTTCTGAAAAATCATAGCCAAAACAATAACTTTGTCATTGTGCCCATTAGGCTGGCAGTCTTATTTCTATTTGACCTAGCATAATTTTTCCAGTGTTTATGGATAAGGAGAACACCAAATGAATCCACTCTGTGATGCAGCAGCAGCCATGGTGTATAAAGGACCTCAGTTATTTTCAAATGTCATTTTTCAGTGAGGGCAGAGGAAATGTGGCCTGTGAGTAAAAACAAGGCTGAGTTAAAGTTGAATTTCTTTTCCCCTAACTTCAGTGGCTAACGCACTGTGGACCTTTAATTAACAGCAAGGGTTTGGCTCTTTCAGACTGTTTTCTAGTCTTACTTGAGGCCTGGCATATGCTTTTCCTATAGTCATTTCACCTAGTGGTTGGTTGTCCTGTGGCTTCTGGGATCCCAAGATGTGATGAGGTTCTGGCTGATTTCAGTCACTTGTTTTTGACCATGCCTCTCTAAGGCAATCATTTGGAAAGACATGCCTGGAAATGGCATTCCTCCTCTCTGTACCTGCAGATCTCAATCAATCCTTCTTATCCACAGAGGAATTCAATACTTGCTTTCCCACCATCTTGGGATACTCCCCTGTCCCTAGGGTGCTCAGTAGTTTCATATTAATGACATCAACCTCCAAACATCTTTATTGCTGTGTCTATGGCCTTGTTGCTTGTCTAGAGCCATTTCCCTTACGTGTAACACCCCAATTTCAAAGAACCTTATTTTGCACCTATAAAATTTTTAATGTTGGCTTTGAAAAAATAATTTCTGTATGATCTCCTGCATTCTCCTTTCTCTTAATTTAAGATGCACATAGTGAATATTAATTGAAAAATACATGAATGAACCCACTTGTAAAATGAACATGAAAGTGCCACAGTCCTATTACAGTGGATTTGCAATATTACAGTAACCTCCCATCCTTCATTGACTAGGAACCCAAGGTCTGTGGTGGTTCTGGTCCTGAGCAGCTGTACTTCCCTGCGGTGACCACACAATAACCGGACTCTCGGGATTGGGAAGCTCTAGGGGGAAGTGGACAAAGGGAGAATGAGGAAGGGCCCCTGATCATTCACTAATGACAGTAAATTTTTATTTGAAACTTGAAAATAATCCTTCAGATATGTCATTGCTGAGGAGACAAGCAAAAATGTGCATGGTGCAAGATACCAATCTTTATTTTCCACTACTTGTTTTGACATAGAATTAGAGACACACAAGCCCTTCCCCTGACCAACCGATTTATGGGTAACTGAAACAAATGTAGGCTTAACTGAACCAGGGCTGTAGTAAAAATGACCGCTTGTTAGTGTCCAAAGGCTTTCTGGCTGGATTAAGCACACATTTATTAAGGAACTTTAGGCTGCCTGAGTTCATCTCTATGATGTCCATATGGTAATTTGCATAATGCTTAAACAGGAATCTTTCCCTTCAGTTCAGAAGAAAATGATATCCACTCGTTAAACCTCAGGAAAATTGCTAAAGAATTAAAAATTAGGTAAAGTCATTTGCAATATGAAGACTTCCCTAACTTCTCCTCGGTCACACTACAAAATATTATCACAAATATGCTATAATTCTTAAACAACATTTCCGTGAATTCTGATGTTACTATTCCCTTAGGAAGCCATAAAGCAATTTCTCAGGGAGAGTAAACATGCCTTGTCTCTAGATTGCAATGACTCAATGCACAGTAATACTCAATAGTTGTTTATAAACATCTGTATGAATGAATGATTAGGGCTTTACCAATATGAGCAATAGTTAATTAATTCAATGAATATTTATGAGGCACTCATTATATGCCCGCTTACTATTCTAAGTGCTGGCAATGTGTCAGTGAACAAAGCAGGTAATAATCCTACCCCATGGAGCTTCTAATTTTTGCATCAGAATTTGTCTGCTATGGCAGAATTTCAATCAGATGTGCCTTCAAAGGGTGCTCATTGCAAATATGTGTCAAAATGAGCCAATAATGTAACCCTCTAGAGAGGGGCGATTTCACCCTATGGGAGGCTCCCTTAATGACTAATCTGTGCTCTAGGGCTTTTAATAGGACACCTGGCCATCCTAAAGTTACACTATAGTCTGAGGTCTGAGATTTTTTCTGCCCCAAGTCCCCTTTAAACTATGTCACTATATATATATATATATATATATATATATATATATATATATATATATATATATATATATATATATATATAT
>PVHP010011276.1:0-32485 GCA_004024765.1 Zapus hudsonius | reverse complement strand
AACAAGTTTCTTGGAAATTTTTCTGTTTTCACCTTCTCACTGTAGATGCACTGGGATTACAGAAACTCACCGCAGCACCTGGCTTTTTAATATGGGGTCTGAGGATCCAAAACTCAGGTACTCAGAGGTGAATGGTAAGCACTTCATTCACTCAGCCATCTTCCCAGCCTCACTTTCTTTCCCTACAAAAGTCAAATCTGCAGTATTGATGATGTCTCACTATGCTTATTCCACTCTTTATTTCAGAGAATTTTAAATTCCTTCTTAAGGATTTCTTACTGAAGCCATAGATTCGTACAAAAGAGAGCAAGGATTTTTCCACTCCCATTCTCCAAACATGAAATCATTTTGCCCATCCTATTCTTACTACTGCCTTGCCCCTACTCAAGGATTTCAGAAGTCCATGCAATGAGAGAAAAAGTATTTCCAGTGTGATACAAAAATTTCTGTAGACATGTGTCAAAAAAAATCTGAATTATGGACAATGAGGTGGTAAGTCTGGCAGGAACCAATTTCCATGTACCTCTTCCAAACTCTGTATTTAATGAAGCCATGTTGGATACTGGAAACTAGATTTGATGATAATTTTACACATATAACTTAGCAATTGTTACAAATCAGGGTTATTTTTGTTTTGGGTTATGTGTTTGTTTTATCATATAACTACTTGCCCCCCCACTTATTGGTCAGTGTAACTAGCAATTCAAGATTAAGAGTGAATAATTTTTCAAAGTAAAACATATAATCTTATAAACACAATTTAATTCTAGGTAAAAACAGTTTAATTCACTTTCAATTTTTCCTACCTTGAATTTCATGCCTTGCATTCACATGTGTCTTCCTCTCAGCCTCACCAATAAAGTATCCTTCCACGGTATCCTGAAGAAAGAGGCTTACTATCCTTTGTATCCTTTTGACTTGTGTTATATAAAAATCTTATTGAATAATTCTGCAAATACATTGTCCCAAAAAGGTTTCTCATTTATTCTTTGCAAAAAAGAAAAAGAAAATCCCACATTGCACTGTCTTTTAATTTATACATCAATATACAGAATTTTGAATTATATAAACATAATTATAGATAAATATTTAAACTATATCATCCCTAACATCTATTTCATTAAAGATTATTAACTGATATTTATTACTCTTCAAATTTTATTTCCTATAATCACTGATACAATATATTTTGATTTTTTTCTTAATCACAAGCCATATTTGATAACCTCTTACTTATAACTTTTATGTACCATGAAGTGTGTTCTGTGGGACTACCACAAAAATCTTTTTCTCCCTTTTTTCACATTTGATTTTGTTGCTTTGATTTTATTTGTTGTATTTTAAACAATAAAACTTTATACTATGTGCCTGTATAGAGCCATGTTAGATAAAACCGCTTTCTCAATTTTTGTGGTCCTAAAGAAATAATTAGAAGAATGATAATAAAAAGTTATACACTTGCCCCATAATTTTTACAAATGTATTTATAGGAATTCATTATTTGTAGGATATCTGTTAACATTCTCAAGAGAATAAGAATTAAGTCATCTTTTAGTGGTTTTGAGATAAAAATGAAAAACTGAGAACACATTTTCACAACTTCTTTTACAAAAACTAACCTTTTTGAGTATGCCTATTCAAAAGAAACTTTAAAAATTAAAATAAAGGCAGAACAAATGTGATGTTCAAGTACCTTCATTCCCAAGGCAAGCCTCACTCACTGTGACCTTCTTTCCTGCTGAGAACAACAAAAAAAAATCCCTAAAACTCCTTTTTTTCATGATTAGAATTTGCTATGAATTAAAATGTCTTCTTACTAAAGTCTTTGTTTTTTAAATGTGCTGGATAATATGTTTTTAATACTCTGATATGCTTGAAATCCTTCGTACATTAAATGATGCAATGGGGGCAGAAATATTTTCCAATTTCTTCACATTTTAGAGACACTAATGTTTCCTGTGTTTTATAGATGTCATATAAATGTCTCCTTCCTTTCCGGTTTTCCTTTTGTTTTATTTCTAATACTAAACTCAATATACAGATCTTAATTAAAATAAATTTGAGATTTTAGTTAGAGATGTTTCATGCTTGCTAGTTATTTATGAAAACATAAATATTCCTAAAATATTAATAGCAAGAGACAAAAGTTTCCGATTCTATCCTCAACTCAAATACAATAAAAACATCTGGTTGGGAAAGAATTTCGACAATAGCTTTGATTGAACATGTGAGGAAAACTTACTATTATTTAACTCTGACGTTTATAGTAATATGAGAAAAAGGAATTAAAAAATAAACTTTACCAACAAATACCCTGTAACAGTGTATCAATCTGAGAGCTTAATAGTCACCCCCCCCCCCCGCATACTCACACCATAAAACAGCAAAGGCAAATTTGTTCCTAAATTCCTGTGGCTGACACAATAATAGTCCCGCAAATATATCTGCACTCTAATTCTCAGAACCTGTAAATATACTAGTTTGAATGACATGATGGTTAAGCTCAATCGTCAGTTTACTTAGATTAAGAAGTACCAGGGTAATAAAATAAGCACACCTTTAGGTGAGTCTGTGAGGGGATTTCCAGAGGAGAGGGAAGATCAAATTTGAATATAGATTACACCATGCCATGATGGAGAACCAAAGTGAATAAAGAGAAAGCTGGACTGGAGAGATGGCTCTTCCATTAAAGGCACTTTCTTGCAAAGCCAGAGGTCAATGCCTCAGTACCCACAACAAAGCCAGGAGCAGAAAGTGAGAGGCACATGTGTCTGGAGTTGATTTGCAGAGGCAATGCCCCCCCTCTCTTTCTCTCTCTCTCTCTCTCCTCTCTCTCCTCTCTTCTCTTTGCTTCTCTTTCTGCTACTTTTTATCTATCTCAAACAAATAAAATATTTTTAACAGGAGAAAGCCAGCAGACTGCCAGAATTCACCTCTCTCTGCTTCTTGATGAGCTGAGATGTGAGCCTCCTGCTCCCTCCCACCACTGTGGAGCCATTTGCCACCATGCCTTCTCCATGACAGAATATATCCCTTCAATCCATGCGTTAAAATAAGTCCATTCTCCCTTAAGTTGCTGTAGGGGTTTGGATCAGATGTCCCCCACAAACTCAAGGGTTTTGAATGGTTGGTCCCAAGCTGATGGCAATTGGGGAGTAGAGACTTGCTGGAGGAGCCATGCTGTTGGCGGTGGGCTTAGGGATGGTATATCTAGTTTTCCCTTGCAGACCTTGACCTACTCTCCTGCTTTTGTTTTCCAGCTGCTCTAGCAGATGTGATGTTCAGCCTCTGCTCATGCCATGCTTTGCCCTGTCATCATGAAGCTTCCTTCAAGACTATGAGACAAAATAAAATCCTTTCCTCCCATTAGCCGACTTTGATTGGTGGCTTTGTCCTAGCAACGTGAAGGTGCCTGTAACAGCTGCTTTTGTCAAGTACTTGTTCACAGTGCTGAGGAAAGTTACTAATACAAAAGACTATATGACTTCACAGATTAGCCTAAGGTATTGAAGTGGAGAGATTGCCCTTGGAAATAACATGGCCATTTTTTTAAAAAAGCATTTTCTCCAGTCGCATTATCACAGCTTGGGAAAATTCTGTAACTGAAAGATGAGGATATCCTTTGTGGACTTCTAAACACACCATATTGTCGTGAGCAAATATCCTCAAATAAGACTGTTCTTATAAACCACTGAAATCAGAAAATCAAATGCATTTTGTGATATCAATATATGAAACACATTAAAATGCATTGTATGGAAAAGATTAAAATGTTAGCTGTTTGCTCATATAAACTAAATATACTGGCCCAAACTAATGATAAGTGTTTGGCATTAAAAGGCTATACGTAATAGGGCTGGGATTGCCCCCAAGTGAGATTTGAGAAGTATGGTCCAAAAGTTTCATTCTTAAAAATTTCTCTAGACTAACATATTGTATCCATGACAATGCATAACATAAAGATATTTATTTATTCAATTACAAAATGATTTTTTTTGTTTTTTTGAGGTAGGGTCTCACTCTAGCCCAGGCTGACCTGAAATTCACTATGTAGTCTCAGGGTGGCCTTGAACTCACAGAAATCCTCCTACCTCTGCCTCCCAAGTGCTGGGTTTAAAGGCATGCACCACCACGCCTGGCAAAATTAAAATATTTTATAGTGGTACATTTACCCACTAACAAAGCATTACTGAATAAGAAAAGTGCAGTGTGTTAGTTACTTTTGCAAGTATACCTGCATATCTCACATATACAACTTCAGGGAGGAAAACTTTATTTGGTCTTCAGTGTTTAAATCCATCATGAAAGGGAAGACATAGCAGAGCCTCCCCCCATCCCCAGTTCATGGCTGTGGGATTGTAAAGCAGGTTGATCACATCATGGTGTACCAGGAAGCAGAAAGAGCATGACAGGAGCCAAACTTCAAAGGTCTGCTCCTAGTGAAAAGTGTCTACCAACCAGCTATGTTCAACTCGCAAAGGGTCCATGGCCTCAAACAGTAACAACACCATATATGTAACAAATATTCAAAATATGAGCCTGGGAGAACATTTCAGATTCAAATCACAGCATGTAGTAAAAATGTACAGATACTAGATTTCACGTTAAGTCTGTATACATATCAGCACCTTGTATATATGCTCATTATGCATTATCTATTATGATATGGTTGCAGGGAAATAGTTAATATATGGGAAAAACAGCACTGTAGTATCATCCAAATATCACTGACTGAAATATTATATAGCACATATGTGTTATAAATGTATTCAATAGATAATACATCGTGTAACATTTTCTTTTAAGAGTAAATTTTTATATTATTACATAAATAATAAAATGCACATTACAATTGACATTTATGCTTAATGTGGTACTCATTTTTGCAAAAGATAATAAATATTTAACACATATAGATGAAGCAATAAGAGGCATATATGTATTGTAAGGGACATGAATTGATCAGGAAATTTTTCTTATTTATTTTGCTTCCCAATGGCCAACACAATGTGGACCCTTCAATCTATTCAATAAATGTTTGCTAAAACTGTGAATAAATAACTTACTAACATCTCTACATTTGGCTTGTGTTACACTTTCCCCAGTTACCTCCCCTTGTATCTTAGTCAACTTAAAATACTACTTTTGGTTAAGTGTTTGTTCTGAGACAGACTTACTTCCATAGGTCTGCCTTTGTCTCTGAAATACATACAAATAGCATCACATTTGAAATGGTTTCTCTTCTAAAAACCTAGGTAGCTGCTCATCTATCTCCTTTGGGCTTCTGCAATGCATTCCACAGCTTCAGTGTGCCAGCATTCCTGTTCAGCTCACACCTTCTTCTGTCTTCCCCAGCAAAGCAAGAACTGGGAGGCTGGGCCGTGAGGAAGAGCAAAGTATGTGGAGTTTGAGCCAATATGAGTAGGGCGTCTGTGCACACTGCCTATTCATGTTTCTCCATTTCATATTTGAAAGTATCCTATCAATTTTAAGGACTGAATCAAACACTGCATTAGTCCACAATATATTTGAAGTGTTTCACAGTAACCATTTCCTCTTTAAAAGTCCATCAAGTTATTATTGTTTGCTCATTGTGCGGCCTGCCATTCTATTGCATTTCTGTTGTTGTTTTTTTTTTGGTGCATTTGTATACATTTAAAAAATTATATTTATTTATTTGCAAGTAGAGACAAAGATAATAATGAGCATGCCAGATCCTACTGCCACTGCAAACAAACTCCAGACAGGGGCTTCATTTTGTGTATCTGGCTTTACATGAGTGCTGGGGAATCAAACCCAGGCCTTCAGGCTTTGTAAGCAAGTGACTTTAACCACTGAGAAATCTCCCCAGACTCTATCTGTATACTTTTAAAATACTTTTAAAAATATTACAGAGTCTGACCTATGTAATACTGTTCTGGATTGAATCATTAAACCGGATTGTCACATTATTCATGCATTTTCAGATTTATTAGTTCACTGTTTATTAAAAATCATGAACTAGTTTCTAGAGGAAGGTCATAAGCTTACAGTTAGTATGAGATAAATATACAAAACTAATAATTATATTGACATAAGAAAACACTGTAACACATTAAAGTAGGAAATGTTATGTGATGTGTTGGTACACTAGCTCTGTTTGGGAGAGTGGATGGCTTGGAAGGTGACTACGTATTCAAAAGGAAGAGGATCTGAGATGAGAAGAAGGAATGATAATGACATAGAATTACAAATAATATTATTGAAATATTAATAACTACCACTTACATTGCACTATGAATCAGCCTCTATTTTAAGAGACGGATTTCGTACTCATAAAAATCCTATCAGGTTGGTACTATTAATATTCCCTTTTTTCAATTTAGAAGCATGAAGCACTTAGGTAATTTAACAAAACTGAAATTCACATAGGCTCTTAAATGGTAAGGGGAAGATTTGAGCTCTGGAAGTGGTGCTCTAACCATTATGCAGTACTAAATGAACATACCCAACAAATATCAATGGGTGCTTGTGGCTTAAATGAACAGATGCTTTGCAGCAAGCAGTGTCACAAGACAATGGCAGGCTGGGTCAGTTTGACACTGGCCTCAGCTATAAGGACCACACTAGCTGGTGCTTGCTCAGACCATCACTGACAGGAGACAGTGAAAGGTCGCTAGCTTCCAGTACATTTTTAGAAAGGGGATGGTGTGGAGAACAGAATACACTTCCTGTAGTCCTTGGGAAAAGTTCTGAATGTATTAGCAAACAAAACTGACTAGCACGTTGAAGAAGATATCCCAGGGGAGTACACTCAAGCAACAGCAGATGGCTCCTAACTGCATTTTTTATTGAGATAAAATTAACATAAGATAAAGGATTCACATCTGAGGTGTTTGCTTAGGTACATTTTGACAATTGTATATACCCAGTGAAATTACATGGCAAAACAGGGTATCAAATATCTTTATAATCCAGAAAGTCCCACATGTCTCTTGTAGTTAATTGGTCTCCTAGGCAATATCTTTTCTTTCAATATAGATTAATTCTGTCTATATTTAGTTTTCATGTAAAAACATGCATAAAAATGTAGTATTATAATCTAACTTCTTTCACTTAAACCATTATGGGGATGTATCAATGTTGTACGTATTTATTTGTTTTTATTGTTTGAAAAATTATATCTTTTATTGTTCTTTACATCTTTATTCAATTGTGTGATTATATTAAAATTTGCTTATTCATTATCTTACTGAAAGAATAGGGTTTTTCTCCAGTTATGGGACATTATAAATAAGATTGCTATTAATACTTTATGTAAGTCTATTTTTGAATATGCTGTCATTTGTATATGGCTTGTTCCCCTGAATTCATAGGAATTCCATCTCCAGAGTCATATATCAATGGTATAAAAAGGTGAGAACAACTTGTGATTTTCAGAGGTGGTACTTTTCATAAGTTTAGAATTAGATAAAGTCATTAGTGGCTTTGCAGAAGAGGGAATCATGTGTCAGGCTGGGTGTCACTCAGCATTGCCTCAGTCCTCTGCCTGCAAGAAAGCTTTTAGCACACAAATCACATGCACCTTTTACACAGAAACTTGAGCAAAATAAACCTTTTTTCTTTAGAACTTGGCCTGACTCATATTTCACTACAGATAAGAAAATGCTTAATACATTAAACAAGATTTTCATTTTCTTGTGTAAGCACTTAGGCATATAATTGCTACATCACAACATCATAGTATACTAATTCCTTTTTTTTCTAACAGCCCCTTAAGAAAGGTCACTCTGGTTTTTAATGATTTTCTATTAATAGAATATGTCATGCAAGTCTTGGGCCTGGCTAAATTGCGAACAATAATTGAAGGGCAGAAGCCCAGTCTTTCCTTCTCCCTCTGCCTCGTAGAATGCTCAGCCAACTCTCTAAATAATCAAATGAAATGCTCCTGTTTGAAGGAATGGCCATCCACTTATGAACTGAGTAAGCAAGCAAATATCTTCAGTCTGCATTAAATATAGGGTAGTTGTACATGTGGATTTTTTTCTTCTGAATATTCTAAGAAATAGCATTCTTAAATTTGTGTTGTCAGTAAGTGCCCTAAGACCTAGGAAATAATTCAAAAAGTTACTGCAACAGCCCTGGTGAAACATAATAACACCAACCTCTGTGGGTAATGTCAGAGCTGCATTCAAGAGTACACACGCACTGCTTGTTGTAGCAAGACATGTTTTTTTTGTAACTCTAGGCTCTATGTTTCTCTTTTCTTGCATCTATGGCATCCATCCACAATAGATGCTCTATCATGAATCCACTCTAAACAGAATAGACAGAGCTAAACCATCCCCCCAGTGCAAGCCTGATGGCTCACAAACCCTGCTGCCTAGCTCGTGAGACCCACATAAACTCTCTGTATCTTTGTTTTCAGCTTGTTTCTGTTCAGGATGACCCTGAACTTGGTTATTCCAACATAAGAGCTTAGCTTCTGTGTTGCTTTTAGTTCTGGAAAACACAGAAAATAAAAATATCACACAGAAACAACACATGAGAAGGGTGTGATTATCAAACTCTGACCCAGACCTTAAAGGTGCCTGTTTTATTGTGATTTGGGGCATTTTCATGAAAAACAGGCAAGGACTGTTCAGAAGTGAACTCTTTTATATCAGAGTCAGAGAAGGATCAGAAGTCTATTATCTTTTATCCCAGAAAGTCCTGAAAGAGGTTATCTCTTTATCCTCTCCCTGTTGCAACAAGCTTTATCATTTTAGTAGCTGGCAAGTCAAACCCTGAGCTCACCACTGACCAATATAAAACTGAGTCGGTCATGGTTTAGGTCACATTAGTACAATGCGTGCAGTCCTATTGTTTAATCAGTGGCATAAACCCATCCACAAATCTGGAAGATGGGAAGAGACTATAAGAAAAAAACTGAATAAGAGAGATCCAACTCTTAGTGTTTTCTTATATCTACTATATTCCTAGAAACCTCATTATCCAGATTTATCCTATAATTAATTTAATCAGTTCACCATAAGTGGGACCTGTTACTCCTGTCTCCCCACTTCTCCTTGACTAATCTCTTGAGTGTTTTTCAAAGCTGAAAAATACATCTTGAATCAATCTTCAATTATGTAAAAATCGGGGACGTTAAACATTTAATTCTTTTTGAGAGCTGAAACTCCTGGTTAATGAGCCAGGAAATATATTTTTAAAAGGCTACAAGATTAGGTGGCTTTCATAAATGCTTTGTTTGGCTTTGGGTGGATCACTAGCTCCCCTGAACCTTCAGCCTCTGGAATTGAATAATAAGAACTGTGGAAGACGGCTTCATTTGGAAGGCAGCATGCTTCCAACTCACCAGGGGAAATGCATGCTACTCCAGTCTTGCAATGCATCCATTGATTTTTGGGATTGTATTGATGGAACAGCTGTGAATATCCGTTGACAGTAAGAAAGGCTTCCTATATATTACATACTAGGGGAAAATGCTAGGCTGGAGTGGTTAATTCAGTCAGCTCTGAGAGGTGCAGCCACACATGGTGAAAATACTTCATAAGAATTCTATGTGGAGTAGAGGAAGCTCCAGCTACAGTATCAAATTTGATGCCTGTTTCTCTGTGTTAACATATTTTTCATTAAATTTTTTAATGATTTATTTATTTTATTTTATCTGCAAGCACAGAGACAGGGAGAAGAGAGACTGAGAGAAAATTGACATGTCAGGGCCTCTAGCCACTGCAAATGAACTCCAAATGCATGCTCCACTTTGTGCATCTGGCTTTTCATGGGTACTGGGGGATTAAATCCAGGTCACTAGGCTTTGCAAGCAAGCACTTTAACCATTTAGCCGTGTCTCCAAGCCCCATGTTCTTCATTCAATTTAAAATCCCATGCTTGAAATGAAAACTGCTAATGTGATATTAGGAATCTTCTTCAAGTCTTGCTTTATAAATGGAAAAGACCCATATAAACTATAAATTCCAACCTATTCAACTAATTAAATAGGAAAGGAACACAGATTTTCCTGGAAAGAAAAAAAAACAATATAAATTTTTTCTTCCCACAACTAGGTTAACTTAACTTGAGTTTTCAGGCGTTCACGAACTTAAATTAGAATTTTAACTTTGCTCTGTACTAAATGTAATAGTAGGTACAGTAAGACCAAATGCCCAGATACCTTCTTAGGGCTAAGACCAATTTTTGTCCAGCAAACTGCTCTAAAATGCACAAAGTTTACTTACAATAGTGGCAACATCATAGCAATTTTTTGATAATGAGGTAGTTCATTTCATATTTTTCTTCAAATTGCTTCATAATAAATAATTAATAGTGAATTACTTTGAATATATTTTCTTTTCAGATATTCAAGCATAAGAAACAATGTTTATTTTCTAACAAGTACAAAGTTAGGATAAATGCACATTGTCTCTATGAAAAGCATTTGTTGTTATAAAATAATATATTTTAAAAATCCAGGCATGGTGGCATACACCTTTACTCCCAGCACTTGGGGGGCAGAGGTAGGAGGATGACTGAGTTCCAATGCAGCCAGGAACAAGAGAGTGAGTTCCAGGTCAGCCTGGGCTAGAGTGATACTCTACCTTAAAACAAAATGATAATAATATTATTATATGGGTTATTTACATAATTAAGAGGCCAGAGCAGTTGAGGTGAGGTTCTCTGGATCTTTTTTTTTAAATATATATTTATTGTCCATAATGAGTTACATTATTTAGTGGGCAAACCATGCGTTGTTATCCCGAATTCCCCAATTCCCCCCCTCCCCATTCCTGATCAGTTGGATATCCTCCTCCGTGGGCTGTCTGTATTAGTCCTTGTGGCAAGGGATCCTGGATATCATAGTACTCATAATCTTTTTGATGACATTTCTCAATGAGTGAAGGCATAACCCAACTTTCCTGCGAAACTACACTGTGTGTCCAAAATTGTTCTAAGTTTCCTGGGATCTGCCAAAAGGCCAGGTGGATGCATTCTTGTAAACAGTTTTTAAACATTAAATGTGCTAATGTAAGATACAAGAAGGGATCTGGCAGTGGTGGCTAACACAATGACGTCAGCACTCAGGAGGCTAAAGTAGGAGGATTGCCTCGAGTTCAAGACCAGCCTGCTGAGTTCCAAGTCAGCTTGAGCTAGGGTGAGAACTTGCCTCAGCAAAACAACAAAAATAAATAAATTACAAAAAAGTTTTTTTTTAAACTTGAATATCAGTTTTGTCTATTTGCACAGTAGGGATAGGATTGTGAATACAGAATATTAAGACATATATGTCTATGCACATATATATTCTACTTCTATAGGCATAATAGTTAATCAGAAGCATTTTATTATTGAATAATACTTTGATAAGGAGTCATAACTTTCTGTTGATGGTCATTTCTGTTTCCACCCTTTGAATCATTGGTCAAATAATGGAGTATAACATAAGATTATAACATAAGATTTAATCACATGGTAGAAAAAACATGAACTCTAAAATCAAGCAAATGCAATGTCAAAATTTGTCAAAATACTTGACATACCCACCTTAAGAAAAGATGATTTTGCTCCCATTTGCAATGGTTCCTGTCCATGGTGACTGGCTCCTTTGTCGCTGGGGAGGCTGCATGGGTCAGAGGCTGCTCAGCTCCTGGTAGAAAGCAAGCAAGCAGAAGGCCTGAACTGTTTGGCTATTCTTTCTCCCCATTCACGCCACCATACTCATCAGATGAGATGAAATGCTAAAAGTATTTTTAAATATATTTTAATACACCTCCTTATTTTCACTCAAACTGTACTAAACATTTTAGCTATTCAAAAATATAAATAAGTTTTATTCTTTAATTCATATATATTGTTCTCAATAGATTTTCCTTTTTCTTTTTTTTTAGTTTAATGACTTTTTAGACTGGTATGAATACTATTAATGGGGATCACACACAGGGCAGAGGCCCATAAGGTCAGGTCACACAATACTGTACATTAATGCAGTAATACTGTCTCAGCAGCTAATACAGGTACATGGAAGGCATCAGTATGAGGAAGATACAAAGGGTGAAGTAGTTGTTGATGGAAAAAAATTAAGAACAGAACCAAAGGATGTGTAAGGAGACCATCAAGGTAAAATTTATTTAAGGACTAAGGCAAAATATGTAATATTCCTCTTTATTTATATTTTTCATATTTATTTATATCCTTTCTTATTTAATTTAAAAATCGATGACGTTTAAAGAATTTGTTTTATTTCAATATTATTAACTTTATACAGTGATTTCTTGTTTAATAACTTTTTTTTGAGTTGGACATGTTGGCACATATATGTAATCCCAGCACCCAGGAAGATGGCAGGGATATCACTAGTTCAAGATCACTCTGGGCTACATAGCAAGGTTCTGTTTAAAAAGAAAGAAATCTTGTTTTATATTGTCGTTTCATTTTATTTGACTAGCCAAATTAATAGTCTGTCTTAATTGTGACTATAGTAATTAAATTTATTGTGACTACAACTTCTGCAGTAACTTGGATGGCATGCATTTTTAAATTAGTAGTCCTAAACATACAAAGTTATCTTTATCTAATTTAAAACATAAAATAGTAAGTAGAATTTTTGTCTCTAGTCATTTAAAGCAAATTTCAAGGTTTCTCTTTTCTTTCTAAGAAAATTAATTAAATATCTTTAATTAATTAATTAAAGATAGCTACCTATCTTTGATTGTCTACTCCTGCATTTTTCTTGCTTTTTGAAGTGCATTTAAGGAGATAAAAACTATATATTTTTAAAACTCCCTCCAATGTAGACATACATTTTTTCTTATAACTTTTTACATATTTAATTTTGAAACCAAATTTCTTTATTGTTTAAGTAATTATCTTTGGGAATAACTTTTATCTCTAATTCTTTGACTATAAAATTCTTAGATGTCCTTTAGCTTTCAGTTTTAACTTATAAATATCTCATTGTGATAATGAGATGATTCAGAACATTTAGGGTAAACGCTGTTGGTTATGATGATAGTTGGGTCATTTATTTAGTGTTGTCATCATTTTCAGCATCTTTAAACTCTAGGAGAGATACACAGTCGCATCACTGAAAGACAAGGTAGAGAATGAAATGCTTTAAGTACATATGTGAGAGAAGACTTGCTTTTATTTCAGTAAACCTGTCAAATAATCTTGCTGTACATTTCATGCACAAAAGTTAATTGGGTTACTCAAATGAAATTTTGACTGGTAAACTTTAATCTTATTGTTTTTTGGAAGCTAACCTAGTTGAAGGAGGTCTAAAATCAATACAAATTTGACTCATTTTTAATTTATTTGGCTGCTTACCGAGTTCTTAAAATTATTTTCTGAATGTACTACATAAGCTTTAATAAAATTTTCTATACATTTTTTTTCTGAAGTTCAGAAAAAGTGCTATTTTTATTATATATTTTGTTCATAAATTTTACTCTCTCTTTAATTATCTGGTATATTTGCCTCATTTTCTCCAAATTTATTCTATGTTAGTGTTTCTTGTCTGTGCTCCAGTCATATCTTAGTTACTTCTTCATTCTGTGAATTAGAATTTAATGCTTCTCTTTATACAAATTGTTTGACTAAATGACCCAATCCAGTGCACTGCACTGAAAGATCAGAAACGAAGTAAGGAAGTACTCTGGGATTTAAACTCAAGCCATGTCTTATCAATAATTCTTATTATTCTTATTAATTGGCCCCAAATCAGGGGGTCATCAAACTGCATCTTACCAGCAAAATCTGGCCTACTATCTATCCATCTTTGTATGTGTGATCTGTGAGAGAGAGAGAGAAGAAAGAAAGAAAGAAAGAAAGAAAGAAAGAAAGAAAGAAAGAAAGAAAGAAAGAAAGAAAGAAAGAAAGAAAGAAAGAAAGAAAGAAAGAAAGAAAGAACTTGGGGGTTTGGCAATAAAGCATTATTTATCTGTATGTATTATTTAAGGATAATTTCAAGTATAATATCAGAAAGAAGTAAGAAATGTGTCTGTGAGAAATGAAACACATAAAAATGTTCACTATCTGGCCTTTTATAGAAAAAGTTTACTGACACATAATCTAAATCCCCTAGACCCAATATAAACAGGAGTACTAAGGAAACCTGACCACCTTTAAACTTTTACTGTCATCTATAAATGCTGTAGTCTCTTCCCCAAGAACTAGAGGAGGCTGAGGGATCAAATAAATAACAATTTATGTCTTATCATCAAGGTATCTACGTTAGAGTCACCTGATAAAAAGCAGAGACGCTGGTCTGGGGAGATGGCTCAGAGGATCAAGTGTTTGCTGCTCAAGTCTCAGTAGCCGAGTTCAATCCTCAGACCCTGAATAAAAAAAAAAAAAGAAAAGAAAAAACAGAAACCACGGTGAGCTTCTCTAATCCCAAAACACTGACAAGATGGGAGGTAGAGACAAAGGAATTTCCCAGAAGCACAGAAGTTTATGGCAAGCACATGGTGAAAGCCAAAGACTTCCACAAGTGAGGTGGAAGGTAAGGACCAACCAGAGTTGTCCTTTAACCTCCACCTCCACACTATGGCACATAGTGCACACCAGCTAGCACACGTACACACATACTCACACACACACACAAAACATAGATGCTGAGTTAAATTTGGCTTTCAGTGTAAGTATGCCTCGTAAAATATGAGTATCTAAAATTGAAATTCACTCAGTATTTTTCTTTCATGAATCTGACAACCCTATTCTTGTTAAACAGTCCATCATATGTACATATATGTAGATCAAATGAAACACCAGGCCCCATTATAGTAAGGAAAACAAAATATCCCATGCATGAAGAAATGACTTATATGGTAATACTTTTGGTCTTCATGTAATAGAAGCTCCAATTCAATTTGTTTTAATAATGCTGAAATGTCTTCCTTTACAAGATAAAGTCCAATGCTGTATCTACATCAGGTCTCTAGCTATAAATCTGTCATTCCCACTGATATGTTTTCCTCTCCAGGCTAGGTTGATATTCATGATAAAGGAAGATAGCTTCATAATTTCAAAGCATGTCAACCAGAGCCAGCAATGCAACTATACCATACTGTGTCTTTACAAGAAGTAAAGCACAGTTTCCAGAGGTACTGTAGCAGAAGTCCAGTGAGGTTTTAGTGCCTAGACTTAATCACAGGCATGAATGTCATGATTACCTCATACTGACAATGACTATTAGACCACATCTACATATATGTTTAGAGAGACTAACATAAACATATTCATGTTTTTGGAAATAGCATACAGAAAAGAATGTCCTTTCTGTATCTAGGTCTAAGTGCAATGTCTGATTTATACATGGCTAATAAAATGTATCTTTATAGATGACTGATGTGGCTCTATCTGCCATTTTGTAAAAGGTATGTATGCTGAACAGTGTTCTCTTGTAAGCCATTGATTGATCTGAGATATGACTTTAGATAAGGATTTAGATATCACTCCCAAAAATATATATGACCCTAAAATAACCAATATAAAAAGGCAGAATGATAATAACAAAATCCCACTTGAAATAAATGAGAGTAAGAAATTAAAGGTCATTAATCATTATATGTTTACTACTGGGAGAAAAAAAAAATATGTCTCCCCAGAAAAGACTATATCTCAGACCACCATTCTGGCAGCATTGTTTCTGATCTGCATTATACCTATAATGCCTTGCACTTTTTCCTTATCGTTACACCTGAGGTGAGTGGTATACAGACAGACCTGGTAGAGAAAAGCTCTAGTTGACCAAAACTCTAGTGCACCAGTTTGAGTTGCTGAAATTATTATAGCCAGGGTATTATCATGGGATGATAAAATGCTCATAACAATTTATTAGGCTTAAAATATTTTGCTTCCAATACACAGGTGAAGTTTTTGGTTTAGATGTGATCATTGAATATAAGAGGAATCATTCCTAGCTATATACCTCTGTGTCCTTCTCTTCCCTTTTATCCATAGATCAATAGTCTCTGTCTTGAAGGAATTGGAGACAATCGCCCTCGTGGAAGGCATCATAAATAATTTGATCTTTGCCCCAGGATGGGCTCTTTTCCAAGCAGAGAATGACTAACCTGGAGGCACTTGGATGAATCCCCAGTAATGTGACCTGTGAAAGCTCTGCTTCTCTGCTGCTATTTGAACTTGACTTTAACTAATGGCAGAGGATTAAACTATTCTATGCATCAGTGAATTTTGATATAAATCAAAGATATAATGACCTCTTTCTTAAAGTTTGGCTTTTTTTTCCTATATGAATTGTTGAGATCAGGGTTTCCTAAACGTTTTCCACTAGCAAGCTTTTTATAGCTGAGAAGGTTTTACATGACCAGAAATACATAGATATACATATCATATATTTACTGATAAAAATTTAAATAAAGTTATTTAAGATAAATCTTTGGTTTACAAAAAATGCCATTTATTAACGATTAAAGCAAATTTGCATAGTAATGAAATGGATATGCTTATTTATTTTTACATAATGAATTAAATTTTGGATGAATATTTGATACTTCATAGAATATGAGTTGATCGATATTTTCATTTTATAATCATTAATGCTGAGAGCATTTCTTGGCACAAAGTTATTGTACAAAGTGGCAGAAATATGCTTAGAACCATTTTAGAAATTGTTGGAAATTCTGTCCTAATCACAAGCCAAAATTCATTTAATGATATTTTATAAAATTCAAGTCAGCAACTGAAACAGCAAGTTTTAAAATCAAGCATTCAACATGATACAATCCAAAATTTACAAATTTGATACTTACATGCTAACAATGATAGATAGAAAACTGCTAAGAAGCTTTGTTTGATGTGACTAAAACATTATGTTTCTATAAGAGCAGAACACTTTTTATACATGGTAAAAAAAAAACACTGAGCTTCATAACATTCAATAGTCTTGAGTTTGAGTTGAGGTGTTTCAGGCATGTTTCTGACCAGCATTATGTCCCCCACACAATGTAAAGTGTGCATGTTGTGTGTTGTGTGTTGAGAACCAAGTAAAGATGTTGATTCAACAGGGAGAACTGCCTTTATTATGTGATATGAATTAATTTTTGGCAGTTGTGTGTTCAGAAACCTTTGTTGACAAATTTTACACAACCCCCACATTTAGTTACATGACTCCATATGAGGTCAAAACCTATAGTTGAAGAAACCATGATCACCTATCGCCAAATGTTCCTGTTTTCCATTGAGAAACTTACCAAGAGCATCTTTCTGGTTTTTTTGGCACAGGAATCTAGAAAGGAGTCATTGTAAGTCTCAATGTAAAACAAGCAGTCATTTAAATGAAGGTTCACAATCATCTTTCACGTGAGAACCTTCAGTAGCAGAGTAATGTAGACATGGGGAATTCTCAGTTGCCACCATTATTCTCTGCACTCAGCAGATGCCCTTTGTAGAGTAAGTTCTTCGTATCCCTCTGCTTCACTTTTCCATCTTCTGTTTCATTTATGACAATGGGCTCAGTATTTGTGCTCCAACTCATTTCCAATTCTTGAAATCCTATCCAATTTGGTGGTATTAGAAAGAGGGACATTTGGAGCTAATTAGGTCATGAGAATAAAGCCCTCAAGAATGAGATTAGTGCTCTTATAAAAGGGGATCAGAGAGCCATCTGCCTTTTTTATACCATGTGAGGACAAAATGAGAAGCTGGTACTCTCTAATCTGGGAGCCCCACATGATGGTACAGTGACCTTCCAGGCTCCATAACTGTGAAACATATTTGATTAGCAGCCTACATTGAATAAGACCTAAGAAAAACTTAAACATCAGTCATGCAAAACACTAACTTAAATTGATTTAACTAAGGAAAAACATTATTGCCATAGCCCCAAATCTATATTTATGGCAATATCCAGTCTGGCTATCAACATAGCAGGTCCTCTTTTCTGTCACACTCTTGGCTGCAGGAACTCTGGACAATAGGAACTCCATACTCAAGTCTTATTTTGATAGTTCCAGTCATTTCTTCTGGACACTACTATGCTCTCCTAAACAAGAAAACCATTTGCTGTTTCCCTGTGTCTTCAGTAAGAACAAGCCAGACACCCAGAAACAAGCTAGCTGCCTTTTCTTATTTTCTGGCTGGTCAGGATTGGTTACGCATCTTTGTCTGAATCAAACTCTGGAAGGGGAGACTCTCCCTGCAGCAGTCAGGTGGGGTATTTCCACGGTAAGTGTCAGTGCACTGGAATGCAGCTCAGTGACAAAAATTGTTTTTTGTAGAGATGGAACAACTGTGGTGTCCTCCAACACGTATCAGTAATCAAGACTGTTAGCCCCTAGGAGACGTTGGAGGATGTTAATTTTCTACATCCTCTTAATTGCGGGAAAGCGCATCATTATTTTAGATGACCTCCTGATCCTGTAGAAGAATTTATGGCTAGAAGCAGGAATTAGCATATGATCATATTGTTCTCTTACAAGTCAGTTCAAATTAAGAAGAAAAAGCTTATAAGTATATTTCTGTGGTAAGTTAAAAATAAAAATAATTTTTAAATATTCACGACATCTGCTTTTGGGGATTTAGGGGAAAGAAAGTAATATTAAACTTCAGAAGTTATAATTTTCAGCTGTAAGGAAAGAACTCAGGGGGAGTCTTAAGGGACCTTCTAATCTATAAAAGTAATTATTTTCCCTGGTAAACAATATCTACTACTGTGAGGCATGTGAGATGTGCTCCTCAAATTGTATTCTGAGTTTTTTTTACTAGGCAGCCCCCCACATATTGCATATCACCAAGAGCCACTGAAATTTTGTATTGTTGATATGGTGAGTCAAATAATCCCTCCAGATTGCAAGGCAGTAAACTAAATACCTGTGGTGGGTCATGTACACATCCTAAACCAGTAATGAACATCCTTTGATAAGGAATGTCAAGTCCACATTCCCAAACATCTAAAATCTCTCTTCTCTCTCTCTTTCTCTTCTCTCTCTTCTCTCTCTCTTTCTCTTCTCTCTCACTCTCCTTAATAAACACATAAAAAACAGAAAGCAAGAGGACTAGAAAAATTACTGTCCTTTGGCATATTATCTTTTGCTGTAGAACATCTTACTGCAAACTTAGAACCTTTGCATTAATTACCTTAGTATTAATTACCTCAAAGTTGTTGTGGATCAGGAGTCTGGATTACCTTTGGTTCTCTCTTTTGCTGGCTTTTCACAAATAGTGATCATGATTTCAGCTGGACTATGAACTCATATGAGGCTGAAGTCACCTCGAAGATCATGTAGTTATATAGTTTGGGCCAGAAATCAGTCCCTTGGACCCAGAGGACTGAGGCTCTCAACTTCTAGAAGCTGTCCTCCATCCCCCACCATGTGGCCTTTTCAGAGTCATATTTAGCACCCTGACTCCTTACAGGCAAGCAGGAGAGAACAGTGAGTCTTTTTGCTATTTTGTACACTGTGTGTTTGTGATATATGTTATATCTAATATATTATGGTTGCTTTATATAATATGTATATTTTATGCCTAATACACTGTAATTATAGAATTATAGAATTAACATCCAATTGTACTACATTTTTACTACATAATGTTGTTACAAAATTTAAATACCACCAAGAAAAAGTGGAGGATGTAGCTAATGCGTGAGACAGTTAGGGACACTTCCATTGAAATTACCACAAGGAGTATCCTCTAGCCACCAGCAGAATCTCACAAGATGTGGCAAGTAAAAATATTTTCAGATACTACCAAAATCAGCTAGGGCAAAAATTTCCTGCTGCTGAGAGCAACTTCCTTGATTTTCATTGTGGAAATAAGCAAAGTCTGTGGGCCCTGGTCTTGGCACCAGGACACTCTTATTCCTGTCTCAATCAGTTGGCTAAAACAAGGTATATGGTGAACCTAGCATCCAGAGAAGTAGAAGGCTACCTTGCTTATTCAATGGGACATAGACACTGGGGAAGTAAGATGTAGTATACTATTAAAATGGAAAATTCACCTACACAGTTATGAGTTCAAGACTTTACTTTGACAAAGGCTTTCTCTTTAGAATAAATTTGCATGACATAGGGCCTAGACTTACTTCCCTTTATAAAAATACTTTTATTTATTTATTTATTTATTTATTTATTTATTTATTTATTTATTTGCAAGTACAGAGAGGGGAGAGAGAGAGACAGAGAATGGGCATGCTAGAGCCTCTAGCCAATGCAGACAAACTCCAAATGCATGTGCCACTTTGTGCATCTGGCTTGACTGGGTACTGGGGAATTGAACCTACATCCTTAGGTTTTGCAGGAAAGTGCCTTAACTGCAAAACCACATCTCCAGCCCTTCTTTCACTTTTGATCTGACTGTTTACAATGTCTACTATACAATATAAGCATGAATAAGACTAATACATTTATATGTACTAAACACAAATTAATCAAACCTAAAAATTTTTATACTATAATGTTTTACATGTGATAATAGCTGTATTTTTTACCTAAAAATTAATAGTCACATACTAATAGAGCAACATAGAAAAAGTCTTCCTGATTTTAGAATATAAACACTACAGGTCTGCTCTACGAACCAGAATTGTGCACAGATACTATGCCTTAAACTACATATTTCAGTCCTAAATATTTTCAATTTAAATAATAAAACAGGTTATAAATATTGTGTGATTTTTTTCAAAGTGGAACAACTATGTTTTAGAAGAAAGAGCACACTGAAACCACTTCTGTCTGATATGTTGGATAACACTGAGAAAATTTATTCAAGCTGTTTGAGATCCATTGTACTGAATTACCAAAGCCTGAGTCATATTAACTTTTCCAGTATTTGTTTATTTTTAAACATGGTAGCCATAATTTTATATGGTAAAATAATGCCAGCTTCACAACGTTTTCTAAAGAGTTAAAACAGTCAACATGATTCGGTTTTTGACCAGCTAACACAGACACAGTAGTAAATAATTATAGAAATTCACAATCATGATAACAATGATACGGATTATGATGCGGGGTGTGGGGAAGGGTTAGAATTAAGATAACCCCCAGTAAAAATCTCAATGCACCCCAAGTTCAAAGAATATCTGAGCTCTTGTCTATAAAGTTAAAGAATTAAAATCATAGACAACAAGATAATAAGGTATAGTGGGAAACATTATTATTTAAGGAAACATGGGGAGTTAAAGAGTTCTCCAGCCACCAGTGTGGGGAGAACACATGTCAGAGAGTTTAACAGAACTTATATCATTTAGCTAAATAAGCATAAACAGAAAAGATAACAGTGAGCTCCCATCATGAAAAAGAGAGATTCATGAGGAAAAAAGTCTGGAGCCTGCCCCCCAGCCCAGCCATTAGCTGGGGTAGTGGTAGGCCTTACCTTACTGAGGCCTGGATCAGCAGTCTCTTTACTCCCTTGCCACATGGTGGAAAAGGCTGACTTCCTCTAGGGAAGTGAATTTAAGTTCTCAGGTGAGTCAGAGACACAGCTGATTGGTTCATATTAGACCAATCAGTTTTAGCACCTAGGTTGTAGCTCTAATTAGACACCTCCCACTCAAGGGAAGGGGGTTGCCTCTGCAGCGAGGCCTCATCATCACAACAATACACAGCAACCTCTAAATCAAAGAATGGCCTTCCTGTGAAGTATCTGCTCCACCTTGATAGCTTTGATCAAATTCCAAGTCATAAGAATGAATCACAAAAGTTCGAGTGCTGCTGAAAACAGTTGTAAGGGAAAAAAGAGAATAAAAGATTTCTCTTTCAAATAGAATAAATGCAGCAAAGAGATTAAAATGAATTTGAGCCTATTATTCTGAAACATTCCTATGGGGTGAAGGTCTATTATTATTTTCTGACTAAGACAATCAAACCTTACTTTGGAAGCAAAAACAAAGACTAAAGTGTATTCTTTTGAAACTGGATAAAAGAGGAGTCGTGCTTTGGAGTGAGTTGCTTAAAATGAGATTTTTAGAAAGAATGAAATTACAGAGACAATATGAGCACAAATTCTTACTGAATTCCTTCTTATTTCAAGGGAAGATGCTTCAGCTATGAAACAAATACCACTGTACATTAAGTAACTATGATTATTTCAAGTGAGTTAAATAATTAATTTTAAATAAATATTAAATAATTTAATAATTAGACTAAAAAACCAGTTGGTCATCAGAATTACTGGAATCATTTCTTCAAAGTAACAAATGCAGCAGAGACCCTATCCCATTCACGAAATTAGATTCTTAGTTTGAGAACAAATTTATGTTTTTCCTGAATCTCAACTCACTTTGATCATTTAAATTTGAAAAACCCCATTTTATACTTAGTCTTATTGCTCTTTTTCATTGGCTTAATTGAACTTGTTTTGTTACACAAGAATCCAAGTCTTTTTTTCCAATTCTTATGCCTTTCCTTACTTTAGTGTTCAAGCTAATAACCAAGTGTTTCACTAAAAAAAAAAAAAAGGTTGGTTTCAAGATTGCTAAAGAGAACATTTTACAGAGAAAAAAATATTTTAAACAAAAATTAACATCTTTCTAAAATGTAAAGGTATCTGGAGCATTGTCCAATGCTAAAAATCCTCTAAGTGTTGGGATATTATTTTATCCACATTACAAAGTCAAGCAGAATTCTCATGATGTCACTCTATGAGAAACAAAACCCTTTCAAGCCCTGCACCCCAGGACAGGTATTGTTCTTCTAGGGGAGAATGTATGCAGAGGGCCAGGGGGCATGTATGTATTTTGAGGTATCTCTGAAAGGAAGCTAAGCAAACACCTCTCTTGATTTACAAGTCATGACAAGTCATTGATTTGGGGGAGAAAATAAAGCTACAGTAAAAAAAAAAAAAAAAAGTCTTCTGGATATAAGCCATTCATGTGTTTTAGTATGATTAATCCCAGAACAGACTGAATAGCAAAGGGGGAAAAAAAATCTTAAATCACAAAAATTCCATATAAAGGGTTTAATATGAAAGAAATGATCAAACATGGTATCAAAGATCAGGGCAATTAATATGCATCAAAGAATCATTAATAAAAGTAGAATTATAAATGATCTAGTATCAAATAAGAAGCAGAACAACACTGTGGTCCAAGGACTGCAGTAGTGGTCATGCAGCTATTGACAACTCCCTAGTAGCTGGAGGAAGGAAGACCCTCAACAGAAGTCCCAGCATTGTTCGTCTGCCCCACCCCACCCCCTCTGCAAGCCATTTTGGGGGAAAGCTAGATTATGTAGGAGATACAGGATTACCTAGAATTGGGAGTCCATGAAGCGGCTTCCATGAGCAGCGAGGATGGGTGCTTTGGGGGCCCATGGTGTGGCTGCTTCAGGGGTCTTCATGCTCTGTAGGTAAACCCTCACTCTGAGGCAGAGGGAAGATCATCTGCAGAGGTAATCCTGACACAGGGAGCTCCCCCAAAGCGGCTATGGTGAGGTCATCATCCAGGATGGGATACGACTTCTCAAAGGCTTCTGAAGCGGGAGCCTCTCTGGAATGATGACTCCAACACCAGTATGAGTGGAAAAGAGGAGATTTATTCCCGGGGACCACAGCCGAGGTAATTCTCAAAGAACTGTGGCCCAAACCCAATTTGTAGTTTCCTTATATACACTTTACAAAAAGGGGAGTTAGGCAAGCAAAGCAGGGACTTTTTTTGGTGAACTATGAGTTGACTGGGGTTGCTTACAGGAGTCTAGGTCACTCAAGGATAGCGATGTCACCACAATTTCAGGGATTGACAAGGGGCCTGAGCACTAGGAAGAAACAATTTTAAAAGCCTTTTCAAACTGTTGAATAGGTTGTGTAGTCAAGTTATTAATGTCATTGCCAGGTTATGACCTACTTCCGTTTCCTCTTTCTAACCATGTTGGGGGCCTGAGCAGTCTCCAGCTGCTTCTAGGAGTTTACAGGCCACAGAAGATGCTGGATGTAATTTAGCATTTAACAATCATTTTATTCCGTATCAATTCAGTTCCCAATCAGACTGCATTTATAGTGAATCAATATTTAACATTTAGGGATAGTGAGGGACATTGTGATGATGTAACTGTCCTTGAGTGACCTACACTCCTGTAAGCAACGTGTTGCAGTCAGCTTTCTAGTTGCTGCACAGAAAGAACCCAAGCAAAAGCGGCTTGTAGAGGAATGGGTTTATTTGGCTTACGGACTCGAGGGGAGACTCCATTCTGGCAGGGAAAACGATGGCATGAGCAGAGGGGTGGACATCACCTCTGCCACAGTACTGCAAACAGCGGCAGGAAGGTGTGCCAAACTCTGGCAAGGGGAAGCTGGCTTATAACCCCGTAAGCCCGCCCCTGACAACACAGCTCCATCGAGGTTGTAAAACCCAAACTGCCATCAGCTGAGGATTGATCTATCAGAACACATTCAATTGTTTGTGGGGGACACCTGTATCAAACTATGACACAACGCCAGTAAACTCATTGGCTCAACAAAACTGGTTTTGGTGTGATCATCCTTTGGTCTTTTGTTGTTGCCCTAACTGGTGGATAGAACATGTGTTGGTATCACACCAGGGGAAAAGTTTCCCATAACATATCATGTAGGCCCTGATTGAAACCTTTGAGAGAGTGGCGGGATAAGCAGGAGACCTATAACCACAGCCAATCAGTCAATCCAGGATAAGCCAGTGAGACAGACACTAACAATTTCCAATACAACTTAAAATAGAAGCACAGAGACCCTTAAGATCTCAACAATAAAGCAAACTTAATACTCACCCACCATGACTCAAGGAACTCAGAGGAAGAGAAGGCAGAAAGAATTAAGAGCCACAGTGGAGGAGAATATCCAGAGACATGGCGCCCCTCAGTAACAACACACAAGGAGGATGGGGAACCTGGCTGCCTCTTGTGCTATCCATAACCTCCTACCACATAGACTGATCCAGTATGCCCACCGAGGAAAATGCCCAGTGGTTTGGGGACAGGGAGGAGGAAAATGGGGATACCAATACAATGTTTGCTCATATAATGTATCTAATTTTGGATAATAAAAACTTATTTTTAAAGGTAATATTTAAAAATTACAGTTTTCTGATTTTTTATCATGAATATATATTTAATCTACTTATTTTGGTGTTGATTATTGATATTTCTATTTATTTTCAGTGAAATTGCAATAATACTAAGTTCTTTATTTCCTGTTTTCACTTGAAATTTTATAAAGAATGTGCCTATATCTTTAAAATTGCTTATAACCTTTATTTTAGTAGATATAAGGCACCTAATGTTTAGATAAACTATAATTTATCTCATTTTTCCCTATTTGATATTAGATCATTCAGAATTCTACCTGACCAAAGCATTTTTATCTGAAGATGGCTTTATATTATGCCAGAGGAAAAAATGTCATACAAAAACGTTAAGTGATATTGTTGTTTTTGCTTTCTACATGATGGATTTTATTTTCTATTCATAGTTTCTTTTTTTCCTAGAGTTTTGGTAGTAAAAATTTATTGCACTGATAATCAGGAACAAAAGTGGCACTGAACATGAACGAATGAATGAATGAATGAATGACTCTGTTACTCCTTTTAACGAATGGGCAAATAGGATGAAATTTATACCTACACACTATATGAACTGTAGTACATTGTCATTTCTCTCTTTCTCTATAAATTTCTGAATTTCAAATTCCTGGAAATCTATTCAACTTGATTCAACAGAACTGATCTAACAGATTAAGAATATAAAATGGTCACTGGGCACTTCCCCTCTTAGCAAGGTTTGCTTCGGGTGTGTTACAGTGAGGGATCTGTGGGAGAAATCAGCTATTAGATGAACAGTTTTGAGGGAGATTTTAGGAGTGAAGACATGGGTTAAAGGCAGTGGCTGAAAATGAGAAGCATGAACAGCAAGTCAAAGAAAGTGGGGCGGGTAAAGAAGGAAGTCTGACCTCCCAGTGCCCAGAGAAGAGCTTCAGAAAGAAAGCAACACAATGATGAAGATTATGAAGCAAGGAAAACAGATGAGAAAGGGCAACAGCAGCTGAAAAGATGCCAAAAATAGCTTCAGTGAGGAGGGAAGTGTGACCAGATAAGGAGACTAGAGAAAGAAGGTCATGGAAGTCAAGGTGGTGACTTTAGCAAGTAGAACAAGAGGAAAGTCTTTTTGGATTTGGAGACTTTGAAAGAAGAAGGATAGATTAGAAAGGAAATTGTGAAAGCTTTTTTTCTACTATATAAAAAAGACAAAATGAAACCTTGTCCTCCATGTTGGAAATGCCAGGGTGCTCCGTGAGTGCTGGAAGACTGGATGAGAGAGAGAGAAAAGTCTCCTCAACTTCACAGCCTCCTCATAGGTACCAAGAACAAAGCTGAAATGTCCAAGCACCTAGCTTCACTAGTATATGGAATGTCCGAGGAGAAGATACTGAGAAAGGCCCACCTGGCATGGCAGGAGGTTGACAGGAGATGCAACAGTGAAAGTATGGCCTGGGATTCTGCAAAGGAGGCAAGGAAGTGTGAAGGAAGCACCAAGAAACACTCCACACAAGTGTAATAAGTAATCAAGAACATGCCTGCCTCAACCGATATGGTACTAGTGCTATGCAGAATCCCATAGCCAGCCTACTGTTTGAATGGAGCTCTCATGCCACCCAATGGGGTGCAGAGATGTAGGAGACTAGGGAACCCAGTGAGGCCAGAGAATGGGAACATGAAAACCAGGGGATGAAGCAAAGGGCTTTAGCAATGACAATATGATGGGGATTCATCTCAATGCATTCTCTTTTGAGTTGCATAAGGGCAATCCAGGAACTCTCTTCAAAGGACAGCAGGACAATGGTAGGTGAGTCTCAGATGTAATCCAGTTGTAATCTTATGACAAAGGAGAGACAGATAGGGCCCTGGTGAAAAAAAAATAGTCTTCAAAGGAAAGTCAATTGACTATTCATTATGAAGAGAAACTTTTAAATAAAACTAATTTCTTCATCCCCATTTTTGGTTTTGGTTTTGGTTTTGTTGAGATAGGATCTCACTCCAGTCCAGGCTGACCTGGAACTCATTGTGTAGTCCAAGTTCTGGCCCCAAACTCACAGCAATCCTGGACTTCTGCCTCCCAAGTGCTAGGATTAAAGGTGTGTGCCATCAAGCCAGGGGCTAATTCCTCTATTAAATGGCAAAGTTGGCATTTGTTTGCCTTTGACAGAAAAAGTCAAGAATAAGATCAGCTCCAAAAAGTATGAAAGTTGTAATTTCCTGATGAGAGATAATCATGACATAGAGCAAATGAAAGTCAAATGAAATATATTTACATAACAAAAATGGTTTTGAAAAACAAGAAAACGACACTTGAAATTACAAAGTCTTCATTTAGAATATTTTTCTCCTAATTAAATGTTAGTTTCATGGATCTTATTTTCGTTTGCCCTGTGACTTTTTAAACACTTTATTGACAATTTTTATACATATGCATGTTTATTTTATCACAATCCCCCACTTGTTACCTTCCTTTTCCTCACCCATCCCCTTCCACTGAACCCCTTCTTCTTTACAGTAAGTTTCTCATCTACTTTGATGCATTGTTTTGTTTTATTCTCCTCCACCATTTCAATGTATTGAAATGTTGATGGGCCCAATATCATGCAGGTGCTGGGCAGGTAACAGGTGACCTTCATTGTGAGGTCATGAATGTAAAGGCTGGAAGGTAGCATTCCATAGCACTCCTCCCCATCCTCTGGTTCTTACTTTTTTTTCTATTCCCTTTTGTGCAATGTTCCCTGAACCTTGGAAGAAGTGGCAGAGTTGTCTTGTTTCACACTGAGCACTAAACAACCAGTTATTTTCAGTACTTCAATGAGTTTTCAGTCTCCTTAGTAGTTAGTCACCACCAACTGCAAAAACAAATTTCTTTGGCCAAAGGTCAGAGCAGCACTAATCTTTTGGGATGAGTTTCTATGCTCAATTGTGAGAAGGTCCTCTCCTAGATACATGTTCCACTTGGCCTGTTTTCCAATTGGGATCAGTGCTATGTTGGGGAGGGGCAATGGAAGTCCTTGGGTCCACTGCACTCTCAGGTGTTCCCATTGCCAGTGTATGGGGGAGGAGAAGCTGTGGAAAGCACCCTGAAGGTGTTCCTACAGAGCTCAGCTGGTCCCTGGCCTTCAAGCTTTGAGTTGTGAGGCTGATGTGAGTGGAGAGAAGCCCTTCTTGGTAGTTTCCAAGGCCCTCTGGCAGGGCAGCGTGGTTGTGAACCAGGAGAAGTACTTCCTAGAGACTTGTCCGGAGATGATTCACACTGATTAGCAGCAGCTCCCATCTCCTGATTTTCCCAAGGGATCTCACCTGGTTTAGTAAATTCATTTACAGATCTTGTTTCTTGCCAGAAAGAATATATTGTGTGTTATCCTGCTTCATCCCCAACCCCAGGTTTCTTTGATGAGGCTCCTATTGGGCCATCTTACACAGAAGTTCCCCTGTGACCTTTTTAAAGTTTGTTATAGATTTATTGGACAAATGAAATAATTTTATGCAAAACCATTAGAATAACCAATATAATAAGTACTCAGTAAAAGTAAGCTGCTCTTATTCTTCCAGTTATTGCTTGCTCACTTATTGATGAGTTATCATTTAGTCAAAATGCAGGGTTTGGAGGAAGGAAAAGTGAAGCTATCTACAGAGCTGAGTATCCTGTTCCTCAGGTTCATAATGAATAGAAAAGAACTCAATAAATATCATCACCAAGGAGCAAAATTCCCATTAATTTTCCAAGGATATTACCATAAGTAAAGAGGAAATCTTCATAAACATCCTAGCTACTGGAATTTTCACATAGCGGTGAAGAAATTAAACATAAACTTTTAAAAAAATATTTATTGCATGTGCTACCAATACAAACAAATGCCTATCCAACTTTATGTGGGTGGCTAGAGAGTTGAACCCCAGCCAGCAGGCTTCGAAAGCAAGTGCCTTTAACCAATGAGCCATCTCCCGGGCCCATGAATATAATGGGAAGCTTACTTTGTTAACAAAACCCAACACCTGTCTACAATATTACGACATTTTAATTATAATTTTTTCGTCCCTAAAACTGCATTTTAGCAAGCTGAAGAGAACACCTAAATCTACCTCAGAAGCAGCAGCAAGAGGAAAAAGGCAGAATTGCTCTCCTCCCTGCAGAGAAAAGAATAGGAAAGAACACAGAGAACAAAAGGAGAGTCTCTAGAGAGGACCCAGGATTTCCAGAGTTGATGTGACATGGGCTTGGGGCTGGTCCTGATCTTTTCCTGTCTCAGCTGCTATGCTCCTGGCTGCTGAAGGCTCACAGCTGTGCCCTTCTCCAGGGAACAGCTTTTTACAAACCAGAGCCACCTGGCTCACAAAGCCCTAGATAGTTCCCCAGAACCCTAGTGGCAGCCAGCAACTAAAGAACCCAGGATACAAGCATAAAAGCATCATTATCTTGCTTCCAGGCAGGGCAACTCCCAGGAACCAGGCATACTCCCAAATTTCCAGACTCTCAATGGGGTGAAGTTGACCAACAGTTCAACAAAGCTCTTCTCTTTCTCTTTCCCTTGCTTTCTTCCTGTCACTCCTATTTTCCTTGCTTCCTTACAGGTTTATGTTAAGGATACTCTCCAGTAACTTGTGTAAAAACCACCAACTCACTCTGCTTCTGGTGAAACAGACTACAGATATAACCCAGGAGGTAATTCACTGCTACAGAAAATCCACTTTGACTGCCCTGAAGGTTTTGACATTAGCTGGGAAAGAGCCACTGCTGAGTAATCCTTCTAGCCCCTTTATAACTATCATAACCATAGGACTCAATGTTTTTTGTATATTAGATATGCCAAAGGCAGAAAACTTGCCATCATGGGTCAACAGACAGTGAGGACCCACACATGAATCACTATGAGATGAAGGTGAATATATTCTATCTCTGGGGTGTTTAATGCCTTTGGGTAACTAATGTAGCTATTATCCACCTTTATTTTTCAAGATTCTTTAGGATAATTGAACTGACAGAATGAATAGAATTAAAAGAGGATTTATAAGATTGGTTTACACATTGAGGATCTGGATAGTTCCAGAATGATAGCCAACAGTCTGGAGAAAGTCTAGAGAGCCAGGGAGATCAGAATCTAATCAACCCAAGAAGCAGGGATTCTCAGGATAAGAGAGGCTGGAGTCCTCTAAGCACCTGGAAAGCAGCTTCTGTGAGTCTGTGTTCACAGGCTAAAAAATCTGGAATATCATGTTTGTAGGTGATGAAAGAAATGTATGTGTTCAGGAATGGAGCGTGCAAGCAAATAGAAGCTTCCCTTCTTCATTTTCTTTTCTACTCTACATCCAGGCCCCCAGCCTATTGGGCAGTACTGCCCACATTCAGGGGAGATCTTACCCCCTCGTCCATTGATCTGCATTCCAATCTCTGAAACCCCCAGAATTGGGCTTTCCAATTTCCTAAGCTTCTCTCAATCCAATCAAGTTGATAACCAAGATTAACCATCACTCCATCTACTCTTCCCTGTTTCCTTTCAGAAAGAAGCTTGATTTTGTGCAAAATGGCAATTACACATCTACAGTTACACTTCCTACTCCAGAGCAGATGAGGCACCATAGGTAGAAGCAGAAGTCACAAGACAAAGCTTCGGCACAGACTCTTGCATTGAGAAAACAGTTAGGAAGTTTTATTACATCTCCTGGAAGATAGAAGTGGAATGGCCAGTCATCGTTTGCTAGGGGACAATTATAATATGAAAACCATGTGTCAAGAGTATCATGAAAATTTGTATAGTCATGCATCAGTCCTAACCTATGTGAATATGTTAAATATTTGTCAACTATGACCTTAATTCATAAGAACTGTCAAAATTAAATAAAATGGTCAAATTATATGATAATTTTTGAAAGAAATGCAATAATTTTATGTCAAAATTTTTGACATTTGATTTGGGGGAAAGAAATTGAGAATGGAAAAGACTATGGAAAAGAATTGAATATCATAAAGGCTTTTGCAATGCAACTTCTTATTCTGTTAGAAAAATACTATGACAGGTTCTTCCTGAAGCAAGGCTTAGTGATATATGCACATACAAAACCATGCTGTCCACACTTCTTGGGCAAGAAGGCAATCTAAGTAAGTGCATTTATATTTTGTGATACCCCAAAATTCGATAAAATATTTTTGAGTCATTATTCACCAAAGAAATGCACAGATAAAAATATAAAACAATGTCATTAGTATTAAATTATAGAGGCACTGCTGATAAAAGCCAATACATAAAAGAAATGTACATTAACAGTAAAATGCAAAATTAAATTATAGCATTTTCTTACAATGTGGTTATATAACAAGGAGAATAAATCAACAAATATTATAATATGATTGACTCTCCCAGACACAATGTTGAGCAGAAGGAGCCAGACTTAGAGTGCTTACTGTGGGATTCCATTAAGATTAACTCAGAATCCAGCAAAACTAATCTATGGCATTTGAACTCAAGAGGGAGTAGTTTTGAAGGAGACACTGGGACCAGGGGACATCACTTCAGTGCTGGCAATGTTTTATATCTTGATGTAGGCACACAGATATGTTCACTTTATGAAAATTCAGTAGCTTGTAAGATCTGTGGATGTGCCCACAATTATATTATAATTCCCTATAATGTTTCCTTAAAAATACATCATAACAGATGGTGGGCTGAGGATCATCACATGCTTAGAAAATGCAACATATGTCTACAGAAGGAAGTCAAACTTCATGAAGAATCCACATGTGGAGACTCCAGTGGGCTCCAGCTGAGCACCCCACCAATAGCCAGCACCAACTGCCACTTCATGGATCATCATCCAGCCCAGCTGCGCCTTCAGATTGGGGAAGCTGCAGCTGAAGTCTCATGGCAGCAAACTAGCACTCCCTAGAGAAATTCATTGCCAAAATTTATAATTTACAAAACCATGAAATGACTGTTATAAAGACCCCTAAGCAATACAGTGATTTGTTTGTTAAATGACTACAGTAACTGAAAAAGAGGAGTAAATAAGATTCTATCATTGGGAGTCCCTTCAAAGAAGAAAAAAAACAGAAGATGCAATATTTTTTAAAGAAAAATGCTATGAGAGGCTATGAGAAAAAGTCCCAGTTAAATAAGAAACAGGTAAAATGGGCACTTTAGTGCATGCCTATAATCCTAGAACTTGCAATAATAGGACGGTGGATCTATAGGAGTTCAAGGCAAGCCTGAGCTACAGAATAAGTTCTGATCAACCTGGGCTACAGTAAGACCCTGCCTCAGAGCTCACTGAGGAGGGCTAAACAAAGAAAATAAAAACAGAAGCTCTTTTTATATATGGTTATGAAACTTCAAACATTAATATATCTGCCCCTAGATAAATCAACAAAGCCAGAGATCAGACTGTGGCCAGGCAATTTCTAACATTACCTTCAACTGAGCAGTCTAGTTGATGGTTAAAATATTTTGTGGGAGGGCTTCCGGTTCAAGATGGCTGACTAGCAGACACGCCACGTCCCTCGGGTAACAAGGGTCAGTGTTTTCAGCAGGGATCCAGGTC